>JAOTRR010000020.1:11126198-11140432 GCA_028570945.1 Gogo arcuatus | reverse complement strand
CTGTTGCCACAAAGTTGGAAGCACACAATTGTCTAGAATGTCTTTGCATGCTGTAGCATTGCAATTTCCATTCACTGGAATGAAGGGGCCCAAACATTTTCCAGCATAACAATGCCCCTGTGCACAAAGCGAGGTCCATAAAGACATGATTTGCCAAGGTTGGTGTGGTAGAACTCAAGTGGTCTGCAGGAAACCACACAAAGAGTGGAAAGCCTTCTCAGAAGAGTGAAGGTTATTATAACAACAAAGGGAGGACTAAATCTGGAATGGAATCTTGAACAAGTACATATGGGTTTGATTGGTCAGGTGTCCACATACTTTGGCCATGTAGTGTACCTTCAGAGTCGAGAGGTGCATGTAAAAGAGAAAGATATCATGGATGTGCGCATATGTAGATAGAATATAACCAAGATATTTACCATGTTACAAATATTGTTCTATTACAACTGTAAGCAGGCATCCCTATGGGTCAGAACTGTTATGAGAATTCATATAAGATACCATCCATCACTCACAGCAGATGGCCTCGATAAGCAGCACGGTGAATGGGCAGATGGCCCGTGTGTGTGGGAGTGTTGGGGTCAGCTCCGTACTCCAACAGCAGTGAGATTATATCAGGGTTTCCAGATGCTGCCGCCTCAAACAGCACTGATACAGACTCTACAGAGTGAAACTTTGGCCATATGCTGGCTCCTAAGCATGAGAGTGGGAGAAAGATGAGCAATTCAGGTAATTGCCTTCACTTATCATACACATATAAATTAGGCCCATTTATAGACATACTGCAAATATACATACATAAATACTTTACAAATTTGTGAAAGTTTAGTCTACCAAACTCTCTTATTGCATATAAACACCACCAATCTCCATCGGGAAAGAAACAGCTTCCAACAAAGCACATTAAGCATAGCATGTCTTCAAGCTCTGAGCTACACAGCTGTGTCAAGTGCCTCAGTGTGCTCATAGAGTATTAATTGCTCTCACACATCTTCTCATGCTTAATTGGCTGTCACATTACTTCAGCAACAGGGGAGAAAGGAGGGAAGAGCCATTGTTCTTGCTCAGGGACCTTCAGGTGGCACATGCTGTAATTGGGATTCAAAGACGAACTGAAATGATGGGAATTACCCCTTAAGCAATGATATTAAGGCCTTAAAAACTTAAATAACCTTTCTGTAGTAGGATTTCCACAACATTCAAATGCCCAGCTTGGGCTGCGAGTCCTAAAGGTGTATGTTCATTGGAATCACAGGCATCTGGGTTGGCACCAGCCTGGAGAAGCTGGTACACATAATCCTCTAGGCCCAACAGAGATGCTTCATGTAGAGCAGTTCTCTGGAGGCTGCCTCTTTGGTCCACTGTAGCATTATAACGTAGAAGAAGAGAGGCCAAGTCATAGTGATTATTTTTTATGGCTGTTCAGGGAGACACAAAAACACACAAAAATGCTGATTTAGATGATTCACGACATCTCAATAATGAATAATAAAGAGCCTTTGTTGATACTCTTAATTGAAGATCTACATATCTTAAACTATGAACACAGGGCTGTACATAAAATAGTCAACCATAACCCAAATGTTTTGTTACTAAGTTGCTCATTGCGTTAAACTTTTCTGTCACCTAAATACAATAGTATCCAGTAACTCTGCTTTAAACGAGCCTCGCTATTACACACCCGCAACTAATGCAGAGTCCTCATCCTCATTCTGACAGTCAGGGTTGCAGCCATTCTGGAGCAGGAATGTAGCATTCTCTCTGAGACCATTCACAACAGCAAGAAACAGAGAAGTCTCTCCTTTCAGTGTGCGGGACTCACTCGACCCCTGAGGAGATGCTGATAATAAAGTTATTTCATTAAATTAAAACGCCCAATGCTTATGTCAGACACTTTGAACCTGTAAATGGGTGGTTCTGGGCTAAAGCATGTAGACCTGAAAAAGTGATCTCCAAAATGCTCCTTTTCTGCTGTACTGCTGCTTGATGCAGAGGAATCCATCCCCTGTTGTCTGCCATGGACATGGCTGCCTTGTGCTGCACAAGCATCTGCAAGGCATCCTCATTTCCTGTGATCATACACAAGGAATGTACAGAGGAGGATGTATGGTCCAAAGTATTTGTCAGTACTAGCAGTGCTAATGAATTAGTAACAATACTAACAAAGAGCCTCATTTATCAAGCTGGATATGAAGAGTTGCAATTTGTTTGTGCAAGCAATTACCTAAGAAATTTGGCATTCATGAAAATCCTGTATATTGTGTAAAATGCCAGTATCTTACTCATGCTCCGGAGTGTGTGTAAATATACATATAAGAAAGCTAACTAATGTAAACCTTGACTGATCTACTTCAAATCATATAATTTGCAAATGTTACTGCATTTTAATATATGTATTAGGTTTAAAACAATTATTTATTTCAATTACACACATATTTAATGTATTTTTTCATATCACTGACATTAAAAACATTTAAATATAAAAACAAATAGAAAGCAATCCAAACCAAATCCATTTGAAGATGAATGAGTGGTCGTTCATTTAAGAAGAAATGCCACCGTGGTCTGTGCATACGGTAGCCGTAAGCCGAGGCAGTGCAAATGGCAGAATATATATTACTAAATATGTTAGCACATAGGGTGGATAAGAAGCAACAGATATTTAGAGAATATTCACCTTTTCACATTTTGCTGTCATTGTCATATTTACTTTAAACTTGAACTCATGTCTTTTAGAATTGCTGCAATGTCCTCCACTGATCTGAACATAGCATCCTGCTTTTCCAAGACTGTATTGCTGAGGGCTCTTGGTTTCTATACATATTTTGGCCAATTCAGGTGCTGTAACTGTGCTGGTCACACTACAAAATAATATTTATTTTTATTCTCATAGACATGTCAAAAGTACTTGCCACTTTGAGAAATTATTCTTTTTAAGCCATTTAATAGCCTACTAGTCATTTTGCACTTTCCACTCTGTGAGCTTTGCCTTTTGTGGGCATCACTAAATGCAAGTCAGCAGTGCTATGCACATGCCCAGTAATTTACAGGTGATTGCTTTTCAGCAACATACACACATGAATACGAAGAAAATCAGATTTTTCAAAACATTTATGAATCTAGTGGAAATGTTTAGTTCATTTTGACTTACACAAACATTTACATACAACTTTACTAAAGGACTGATAAATGAGGCCCAATGATAGTGAATCAGATTTTACCTGCACATATGGCTGTAAAAATTTCTTCATGGTCAATGTATTCTAGTGTGGGATCACTGGAAAAATCACAAGTGATTATATTTCCTTACACAAGTGGGCAAGTAGAAACATGGAGAATGTCATGTGGAGTCTTACCTAGGTGTTTCATCTCTGCACTTGCCATATTCCAACAGACTCTGTTCAATCATGTATTGTGTTGCTTCATCTTCATCCCACTCTTCCTCATCATACAGGCCTTCCATCTTACACACTTAATTCAGTGGAACCACAAAAGCCAAATGGAATTTAATGGTACCTCTAGAGGTGTCTTTAGGGCAAGGTGTGTTTGTCGTAAGTTAAGATGGTTATAAATGGGATAGGGTTAGGTTCCACTACATGTATTGTCTGTACAGATAGCAATAGTAATTAGATAATAGCAAAACATTTGCTAAGTGTGGTATTGTGTAATAATAGCTTTAATGTAGTAATCATTAGAGCTCATGCAACACACCTTTATACAATTAACTCAAACACATGAGGTATAAGCATTACTGGCAAACAACTGAAAGCTCTGTGTGCCTCTATAAAGGAGAGCTTGTTTATCCACACCTCTGAATGAAATGTTAGTTACTGAGTAGAATTTTTAAACGTGGTGGCTTGTAAACATGCAACACTCCATGCCATGCAGCACTCCACCGATCTCTGGCATTCTTCCTGGAAGAACAACGTTTTTACATATACAGATTCAGATGTAAATATTTTTTTTTTACCTTTAGGCAATGGACACTGCTCTTTTGTGTTGCACTTATAACCTCAGAGTGTTGCAGGCACGTTACAGACACACAGCTATTTATATCCTGACACAGTTAAAAATATGCAGTCATGGGACTAGTCCAACCAACCCCTCTCTGACATGGATCACACTGAACCTCAGCTTGGCCATCCAGCTGACATACTGGGGCTATAAGGTATCAAGGCTAGCAACAAGAAAGCCATAGTATACATTTGGCAAAGTGTAAAGTCTTTCAAACAAAAGTATGCAGGCAGTTTTGCGTGATGTGGCACCCAAAGCAACTGCAATTTATCACTAAATATTTAAGACATAGTTTAAGAAAGAATGCAAATGACCACAGTGCAAGGATTTAAATACATGTTAAGCAGAGAAAATTCAGTCCAGAAGAAAGATTTGATTACTGTATTCAGGGAATCATTTAATAGAGAGTTATTACAACAATATAACCCCTATATAAAATTTACTAAACTGCAAAGGTCAAAAGGTATGTCATTAATTGTCAAGCTGGCAGAGCATAGCCACCCCTCTCTTAATCCAGTGCTGTGGGCGCTTGCTTGTGGGCAGCATCATGGAGATGACAAAGTTGGTGGAGTGACCTGTGGTCGACAAAGTTCCCTTACGCTCACTGGTCTTATAGAGAGGACACACATAGACATTCTGGGGTTGCGTCATAACCCGCTTATCCGCTAGAATATGAAAATTGGAAGACAATAAATAAATTCATGAGTTGGCATAGCAAAATGTTGGATTATCACATTTAAGCTATTTTCTTGTTATAATATTCTGGTGTTCACTCACTCGGCTTTATCCATATAATGGGGACTGAGTCAAACAGGATTCTGGGGTACTGTTCAGCTAAGACACCACTGCATGTGAAGAAAAAAAGTCTCTCAAAATAGATTTCATTAAAATGTAGAATACACGATAGATGTATACTACTTCTCAAATAAACAAAACCTTTTTTTATCCCATCGGGCTCCATCCAGGAAAAGGCCATGAATATAGACTCCATCTTCAGGGGAGGTGGCTGAGGTATCAAACGGCATAACCTGTGTAAAATAATCAGTGGAAGTTCAAGAACCACTAGAATGCTTTGTACATATGATATCCAAAACTCTTTGCCAGCAGAGTATAAAAGTGTATGACGCATCTTGCGGCCGATACCTCATAGTCAAATACAAGGAGGTCAATGGGGATGGAGTATTTCCTGGCATAGTTCTGCATGGCTCCTGTCAGGAAAGCTTGAGTGAAGAAGAAGCCAGACAGCCAAAAAACATGGGGCTTGGTTGTGTCATACCAGTCCTAAAAGAATGCACATAAAGCCATTCAATTACTAGAGACAGTAAAACACTCATTGCATTATTTAACTATTTTGACAGCCCATCTAAGTATTTTGTATCACATGACTATATTAGTTGCATGTTCAATATAAGGTGTATATTCAGAAAACTTGAACAGTACTATTTTCTGAAAATACATCTGTTCTAACCCGCAGAAATTTAAGCCTAGCAAGTAAGTCGGTGATGTAGCTGCCCAGGGGCTTGAGACTGGGGTAGGAGCGCTTCGCCCACTTGTCTGGAACTTTTCCCACAAGCAGGCTGCTTGCAATAGCCTCTAACTCTGCATCCATTACGACGAGCCCCTTAATGGCCTTCAGCAAGTTCTGCAGGCTCACACAAATTGTTTTGCACAAACTGAGGAAGAAAGGATGTACAATATAATTACCATGACATATAAAAGAGCAAAATCAAAAACATAAGTGCATAAGATAAGACACTGCATAATTGCACACTTGAATCCCAGTTTTAAGGACTTACTTATTATATCGTTCCATCTCCTGAACAAGCACTGTGTTCATGCTCTCTTCATACCGCACTGGGAATTTGGCAAGGGCAGCCTCAATGTTAAAATTTTCTGGAAGCTAGATATTTGACAGCAAAATACTTAAATAAAATGCATTGTTTTACATAATAATTCTTGTATTACATAACAGAAAATCATAATATGGGTGATTACTTTAGACAGGATATCACTGGCAATTTCCAGCAGGTTGTTGTCACCTCCAGAACTTCCTCCTCCCTTTGAGCCACCCCCCTGAGTCAGGATCAGGGAGTCAAACAGGAGTTTGGTCTGCTGCAGGTCTTTCGAGATGTCCACATTCTCATGCATACCAAACACCTCCGGATGCTGGGTAGAGGGCAGATTCTGCAAGCATACAAAATCCTTTTACTTTACATATCTCTTGTGGTTTAGAAAAATACTGCATGTATTGGCTTATCGGTGCATATGCCATTGTCCTTTATTGTCTTCACCCTGATAAACTCCACATAGTCTTCATAAATGGACTTCGGAGGTGCATAGTATTTTCCACTAGGAGAGAAGTTGTAGCGGGGGTTCTTAATGATGTCCTTGTTGTAGAAGTCACCCAAGATGGTCAGGAGGAGGCGGCGGTCCCAGTCATCTGTCACCCGCCCACCATAGTTACACTCTCCAGTCAGATATGTGATGGCCTCAAAGGGAACATCCTCATACTCATTCACAAAGAGCTGCAGAAAAGGAATACTGGATCAAGCACAAATGTTCATGGTGCTGCAATCTCTATTATTTGCACTTACTCTGGGGACTAAGTATTTTACAAAGCTATTCACACTGTCACCATCTTTTTTTTTAGTATAAACAGTTTATGTATATTATTTATGCAAAAGTCTTTACCTGCAACTGCCTGATGCTGATACGCAGATCTGATTCATTAAATCCATATGGAATGTTCCAACCCAGTGGTCCAAATTTTTTCCTTTCCTGGACAAGGGCATGGAAGAAGCAAACCCCATACAGAAGCTTTCCCCAAACCTATAAACACAAAAGGGGAGTTTGGCATCATAGCTGTGCGTTTAACACGACAATCTTGATGAACATTGAGTGTCTACACTCACAGGTTCTTTGTTTGGACATGCTGAGAAGAACGCAGGGTCTGAAATAGGGTCCGATAGGTAGGACTGTAGAAGATTCAGTCTAAGGCCTGTGGGAGGCTCATTTGTCATCTTTACTCCATTCTGCAGGATGGTCACTGGGAACTGTCACAGCAAACAGGCCAGGTTGTAATTTGTTGCATAACAAATGCATAAAAGAATGCATAATAACAGACATTAGACAAACAACTGGGACACAAGGCAGTATCTTCCGAATATGTACAATGTTTTAGCATAAGACTGAAATGTATAAACACCATGGGGGAGGGGTAGCTGGTGAGCCAGAGGCGGAAGTCTGGGTGACATGTGTCTGGGCTGAAGTCTTCACAAATCTTCTCAAGAGTGGACATCCAAGATACAGCTAGGTGGCAGTTCTGTAGGCACACCCACGTACCTTCTTTCATAGCAGACTGAATCATCTTTACAGCTATAGGACCCTGACCTTGTCCAAGAGAAATTGACTTGAACTTTGTACCACTCATGTTCTTGTCATTTGCAAACTTCAGTAAACCTGTAGGAAAAAGAAGTTTGAACAGTTGGTAAGGAGTGCATAAGAATGCATGCGAATCAGATTTATTACAAATTTCAAAATTGAAAATCGAAAATCATTATTTATTTTTTATTTTGTCTTTCAGTTTAGTTTTAGTTAGTTTTACATGTGCATAAGTAGTTTTATTTTTAGGAATTGACTAGTTTAATTTAGTTTTTATTTAGTTTCAGTGTTAGTTTTTCAGGTATTGCACAGCAAGCATCTTCTTCTTTGGAGTTTTACAGCAGCTGGCATTACTGCCACCTTCTGGAGTTAGTCTGTTAATGTCTTGAGGGGGAAAACAAAATGAAAATGAAAACAAAGCTGATTTTACCTGCAATTCTATTCTATTTTAGTTCGTGTTGCATTGTTCATTGTAGTTTTTATTTTGTTTTCCTTTTTTTTTTGAAAACTGTTGTTTTTATTTTTATTTCAGTTAACAAAATTATTTTTTCACTGCTAGTTTTAGATTTAGTCTTAGTTTTCATTAACGATATTAACCCTGTCTGAGTTATGACCAGGAAAATAGTGCTTACAATAATGGACAATACTTACTGGCCATAGGGTCTGCTCCAGGAGAGAGCACAAACACCAGTGGAATCGTACAATTAGAATCATTGTAACTCTTACTTAGATCAAACGGCGGTGGTTCAACAAACTTTTTGCCTAGTTTGTCAGTCACATAACTGGTAATGGCTGGTTCAATCTGTTAATATAAGAGAAGCAAAATAAGAGTGTTATTAAGATATATGAGGTGCAATCAAAAAGTTTCCGGGACTGTTCCTGTTGTGAACGAACGGAATGCATCAAGGTCATGCGCGTGTAGCTGGAGCAAGCAGTAACTCTATGGCAAGCCAAAGCTGCGACAATTTATCACGTTTCTAATACGTTTTGTTAAGAAAACACTGTAAAATGCGGTGTTCAAACTGTCAAAATGGTCATTTGAAACTGTCAGGACGCCACTTTTTATGCCGTGTAAATGGCGTAAAAAATATCGTGGAATTACAAGCGGCAAAAAAAAAACAAAAAAAACAACAACAAAAAAAAACGGTGCTCCATATGCTCATGGAACACCACTTTTAACGCTGCCCAGTGTCACCAAGGTTGGCGTAAAAAGCGCCGTTGTCTTAAATGATAATGATCTCCACCCTGTGGTTTTCACAGCCATTAAATTTGAACTGTTATCACCCACTCAGTAAAGAACGGCAGACCACACTAATTCAGCACAGATCTCCTTTGCTGCACAACAACTGCTCCCACTGGCCTAACTCACCTATTCTGTGACGTTTGTCATGCTTTTCATCTGGGTAGCCTAAAGAAAAGCCCAAGTATGAACTTGTACAAATTGTTGGGCTGTCATTATACTGTAGAGTGACATGGTGTAGTGGTAAAGGTGAAAGTTTAGCAAGCTGGGCACACAGGTTCAGTTCCCCCTACAATGTATGAACTTTTGTGTTATTTTATTCCCCTTACAAATTTTAGACAATGTTATGGAAAAACAAGTAAATAAACACTCTGGTATTAACCAATGGGTAATGCCAAATAGCGTGACAAATGTCACAGAATAGGTGAGTTAGGTCAATGGGTGCAGTCATTGTGCAGCAAAAGAGATCTGTAATGATAAATCAGCAGTGAAGCAATGAGCTGCGCGAAATGTTTTGAGTGGCATTCGTGCATCAAGAGGAGCAGAATGTCGTCCTCCGTTGACGTCCTGCCCCTCTTGAAGCACAAATGCCACTTAGGCTTGCTGAAGTATTTCAAGGGTCTCCGTTATTGATCGCAAAAGCTTTCCGCATTGTGCAAATCGCAAATGTGCAAGTGCACGTTGTCACAAAAAGGTGTGTAACATAGGTCCCAATGTTACACGACGTCACATGGCATTCTGTCTCACGAGAGTTACTGCTCGCTCCTACTGCATGCGCATGAACCTTGCCGCACACTGTTGGTTCACAACAGGAACAGTCCGGGCTTTTTTGATCACACCTGCACATATATATATATATATATATATATATATATGGAAAAATAACGTTCCTCAAGGTAAAATTGTAAAGGGGTGTGTGTGTGTGTGTGTAAAATAAGAAAATATAATGTATGTTAAAAAGAAAAACATCTCACTTTATCTGGTCTGAGGCAGCGGTAGATGATCATTTTCTGAAAGTCATTAAGTTTGTCACACCATGGGCTCGGTAATGGAGTGTTATAAGGCTCCTTACTATCATAAATAGGCAGGAAACTCTCAGGTGCCTTGATGACACTTTCCCTATATTCAAGGCAGAGATATGTAAAACCTGATGAGACTAAAAACAAACCTTTTATAACTTATTAGATATATTTTAAAGTAAGTTAAGCCTACAAAGACAAAGAGATACAGACTTGAGGCCCTGCAGGCCGGGCAGTTCACTGGCTCGACAGATCTCATCCCAGCTCTTCTCTTGGAGCCAGCTGGGATCAGGATTGGGAACATCATTCTGTAAGCCCACTCCACCTGTGAGCAAGAACATGAACTCCGAGTACTTAATCTCCTTCTTAGCCCTGAATGAAACAGAGAGACAGTCAAAAACAAAGTTTAAAAGGGAAGCACTGTTGTCTCATAACATCAATTACTTTAATTACATTAATTCACAAAAAAAGTTTCCTTAAAGTTGCTGTGCTGACGTACAAGAGCAGATTGCAGCAGAGGAGAAAGGAGAAGAGCAGTTTGTCCTTCTCAAAGAGAGAGCGACACACATTGCAGTATAGGTTGTATGTAAAGTGGCCAGTCAGGTATCTCAGTCTCTTCTCTAGAATCTTTGACTTGTTACTAAAATATACAGTACACACTAATTAACATGGACAGAAAAAAAATACTTATAAACTCTGAGACACTGCTCAAATAAATGAGTATATCAGCATACTGTATATCTGGTTACCTGTCATGTATGGAGTTGATATATAGGTTGACAAACCAACTCAGCGAGTATTGATACATGGGGTCAATGTTGTCCAGGTCTGCAATGCTGAAAAATAGGATGGATGAGTGCTTGGCAATATCTCTGTAGCCTTCCCTAGACTCTGCTATTTTAATTTCAGTTTCCTCTGCGATCTGAAAAACCATAAAAATGAAATCAGTCACTGTCACAACACTGCACTCTTTAAAACCACTGTTTCTCAGCACCAGACCTGCTGTTTCTTGGAGATCTCATTAGACATTATCTTTGCAGAGTCTAGGATCTTAATAGCACTCTCATCCTCCAGTATATTCCCCTCTGAGGACTGTAGAGTCTCCAGGATTTTGTCCTCAATCTCCTTCAGTTGCTTCTTATTGGCAGCAGATTGAAGAATGAGAGCATTCCGCTCCTCTTCCAACTCTGGCCTATGAAACAAATGTTAAATAGACATTCAAGAATGTTGAGAAGAAAGGTTATGATAGCATACAAGGCTCAACCTCTGAAAATAATCCTTTCATCATTGAATAACTAGGCTTCTCACATTATCCCTTGCAAAACAATAACAGTTAATAATTAAATGTGTGCTCTGCATTGCCTTATAAACTGTACATATGCAATACAGAAAAGCAAATGTGTGTGTATGTACAAGTACAACCGAGTGAATAGCTATCTGTTTTACCCACTCATACAACCTGTGATCTAGATGTGTGTTTGTGTATTTCATCACCTCTCTTTAGCCACCACAATGCCCAGTAACTGGTCTTCCAGACCCTCTGGAGTGATCATGAAGTTGAGCAGGGACACTTTGGTCGCCAGCTCAGGGAGATAATGAGGGTTCCTAAGCTTAGTAGTCATATAAAAGCGGAAATCACTGGAGTACTCAATCACACTCTCCCCCAGCCTAATGCAGTCCATACCTCCTACCATTTAGACAATAGAAAACATAACCATGTTTCAGTCATTGGCCTTTAACCAAATACTGAAATACATTAACAAACTTCTATACTGAACATTAACAAACTTCTTGAAGTGATGTATCTAATGAAAACACAATGTATATAATACAATGAGCAATTTTCTTGACACTGATTAAGCCTAGTCTCATACTAAACAACAAATACTGGTTTGATATTTATTTAAGAAATCATCAGAATAACACATGAATTGTAATCAGTAAATTGGTGACATTTTCCACTTTGCACCTTGTTTAAATATCTGTTTGAGCAGTAAGGGCTCTATAGAGGGGTCCAGTTCTTCTCCCACATTCTCTAATAGCAGTGGAGTTCCAAACTGGATACAGTTCTCCAGGGTCCTCATATAGTCTGAATCAGTGAGTTTTATCACACTGAGATTGTTCTCTCTCTCCGAGTTTTTCACCCATTTGTTGGCCTGTCCCTGCGGGTCAATCATCAAAGGCCTGCAGAGATATTTCAATATGCACGGACCCTAAAGCATCATGGACAGATCCTTATACAAGAAGGAGATCATTAAATATGAATGATTAAATGTTTTGCTTTGTGTTTGATATTGTGTTTGTGTTGAAGTACCATCTTCTGGAGTTGCTCACTATGACCCCATTGTCGATGGAGAAGCTGTCAGTGGGTAGTCCAGAGATGTTCCAGGCCCTGATCTTAATCGGGTCACCAAGGGTTTTACTCAGAGAGAAGTCATCTGAGGATGGGATCTTCTTGGACTGAATATAACCATATACATCATCACTGCACCTATTTCATAGCATGGCTTAACACACTGAATTGAACTGGACATTCAAACAACTTTTAGAGCCAGTATTATCTGACTGGATAATAATGCAAATTACCTGTTTTTGTTCCTAATCATGTTAGGAACATATAATGTAAAATGGGAAAACTAAATTAAACAATATTGGACAGATATTTAGGTGACTTCTAATGATCTGATGCTGCTAGTTGATACATATTGCTGATCTGCATATTGTCAGTGAGTGCAGTACCTTACAGAGTTTAGTCCAGTCCTTAGTGCATTCCTGGCGGAAGCCAGCAGTGAAGGCTCCAAGGTAAGCAATTACACCAGCAGATATCAGCACGTCCCCTGTCAAATTATCATATGTGTTCTGAAGGTCATCTGCAGCTTTAGACCACCTGAAGAACACAATAAACACCTCAGATAATATCCAGATTGGAATCTCTAATAAAATGTCAAGTTCCAAATTAAATTTCTTCAAAGGAAAATTTCTTTTTCATAAATATTATCCTGACCTAATCTTTTCTCCTCCTAAGCCCCCGATGAGCTTTTCAGCTCTCTCCAGCTTGCGGGCACAAAGGTCCACCTGGAATTCTAGCTGAGCCTTCTCCTCAGTCTTCTCCTCAAATGTCTTCTGCAGGGCAGCCAAGCGGTCCTCCACTTCTTTCAGCTCTGCTCTCTTTTGATCCAGCAGGGCCATAGTAGCAGCCAGCGACTGCTGTGCCACAGCCAGATTAGCCTTCTTAGGAGCTACTACCTATGAGAAGAACATTATCTACAGTTTATTCCAGAATTAACCCTTTCATGCATTAATTATGAAACAAATTGTACAGATTTTTTAAAGATTGTTTTTATTATTCAAAATTGTGCTAAAATTGAAATCCATTTTAGTTTTTTTTTTACTAAATTCCGTTTTATTTTAAAGTTTTTTAACTGTCCATGTATGTAGACACCATGCAACAAAGGAGTAAAAAGGCATATAAAGCAACAGCTAACAATAAAGAGTATCATGTCTTTTTATGTTATGGTATGCTCTGTTTGTAGGCTCATTTATTAAAACAACAAAGCACATATTTTAGAAACAGAGAGGGAAAAAAAACTTACAATGATATTTACAACTGTGGTTAATTGCAGAAACCTTGCAACAACATACATTCACTGCTGAGATTTTTAAAAAAATTAATCTTTTTTTTCTTAGTTCTATCATCTAAGGTATAAAAATAACAGCATCCAAAATGTAACAAAAAACAGAGTACAAATATCTAACTGATTTCTTAGTTGCAGGCAAATGTATGTGAGAAATTACTTTTATTTTGTGTGAAAGCCCTCAAAGCAGTCAGGACAGAGGGCGACTTGACACTGGACACAGATGATTCTGGTCTGTTTTTGACACATTTCAAAGCAGTACCTCATGGCATTCTTGGTGACTGCACTTCTTGACCAGTGCTGCCCAATGCCATACTGCACTGCATGGGCAGTATTCACCTGGTTCCTTCTCTTGGGAGTCTGGGTCTGACTTGGCCTCCCCCTGCTACATTTTTTCCATGAACCCATTATTGATCAGAGCTTGGGCAATGGATGCCTTGAAATGCAGCAAGTCGCAGGCATTGGCCTCTGAGTTTCCCATCAGAAAAAGGCACCATGCATTCACACACACACTACATCCAAGGAACGGAAGAAAATTCACATGTACCACCTTTTGTTCCACCTTCTGTGTGCATATGTTGTGAGGCACTGATGCACCAAATCCACACCACTCATATGGCTGTTGTACAAGGAAACTGCAAAATGTTGAGGTATTTGAGTCACTGCAGACTCTTCTTTTGCTCCATCTTTTTGCATAATCCTCTGGATGCGTACCAGCACAGGTCGAAGCTATATGGATGACGGACCGATCAAGCCAACGTGTCACAGTTATGTTTTAAGCAGTGGTGGCCACAGATGAGGATCCGCTTCCTTCCCTTTTCAGGTCCTTGAGTGTCATGAGTTTGGCTTCTGATGCAGCAGGTACCTGTTGACTCAATACCATACTCATGCAACTTCTCAAGTAAAGGTATGGAGCAGAAGTAATTGTCAAAGAACACCTTGTGC
>JAOTRR010000020.1:11109067-11126098 GCA_028570945.1 Gogo arcuatus | reverse complement strand
ATTGAGGGTGTCAGCAAAGAAATAATTTATGGAATACAACATAATAACTACTGTTGCAATATTGCTATGGATCTACTGATACTGCCCCAAGTGGTTTGGAGAACATGGTCATGATACACCAACCCAAAGTGGAGTTAAATTAACTGTCCACATATGTGGACACCATGCATAAAAGGGTTAAGCATCTTACTCCAAAAGAGAATCAACTAGCTTACCTAGGTAGAAAATTAAACAAATGAATGCCTGAACCAACAGGTAAGAGCAGTTTATCAGGTTAAAAGCACATGCTTAAAGCCAAAGATGGAGACAGATGAATCTAAAAGGCATCAGTTAGGACAAAAAAAAAAATGCAGTGAAGATCAAAATGTAATAAATGACGTGATTCTCTAATGCTCACCTTTGCCACTCTGTCATAAACCTCCATGGCAGTGATCCATTTACACAGACCCTCAGCAGCAGAGGAAGCTTTGGCCACTTTGGTGGGGTCAAAATCAGGGTTGGTCATATACTCACTACGGATTTTGTGCATGACTGGTGCCTGTCACAAAGTGATATTAGTGATATATTACCAATGAATGACATGGTCATAACCAGTCTTTATCTCAACCTGTAAAATATACTTACAGGAATGTTGTCCTTGTCGTATTCTTTCAGGTCCCTAAGGAAATTCATGTCACCCAGCAATTTCTTGCTGGGACCCCAATAGTCTTCTACCTGTAGATAAAGATGCCAATATGTGGTTAACAAAGTAACAGAATAGGTTATCATCAGTTTACACTGCTGAATCAATTTGTTCACCTTCTTTCCTGTTCCTGCAGGGTCATTGATTTTCTCAGGCTTGATATCCTTCATTACACACACTGCTGCCATCACAAGCTTCACTCCAGATGGAGGGTTTTTCATAGACTTTATAATTGTAATGTCGGAGGGCTAAAAGAAAAAAAATGTTTACCAATACATAAGAACAATCTTCAGGAATTTCTGAATTCGGCATTGAGATTTAAAACAGATAGTGTGTTGGGGGTCACAGGAGGACTCTGATACCTTCAGAGTGTCAAGAGCAGAGAGAGCAGCCTCTAGAGCAGGGATGGCCTCAGCAAGGTCACTCTCACACTCATTCTTCAGAGCCTGTGCTTCGTTTGCTTTTTGAGTAGCTGCCTCCTCATCCACACGCACAACTTTGCTCTTAGCTTCCACTTCCACTGACTCTACCTCTATCACCTGTAACACAGCAACATTTTAACATGTGAAGGACTTTATTACCAGTCAAAAATAAGCATATTTAATTAGCACATAAAGAAATTCTGAGAAGATATCTTGACTATCTACTATTTTCACCTTCATTATACTGGTGTTGTCAATTTTGGCCAGTTCTAGTTTGGGCTGAAGCTCAACAAGCTCCTTCTTCATTTCACCTACCTAATGAAATGCAATGTTTATAGTAAAACAATAAAAATACTAAAAGTAACTAAAATTCTGTTCTAAATTTTAAAAGATTTAATCAATCTTTAAAAGATAAGTTAGAAAACACTAAAAAATACCTGAGACTCAGCAAAAGCCAGTTTGTCCAGCCCATTAGTATACCTCTTCTTTGCCTTCATTACAGTGTCCCATTTCTGAGTAAGGAGCAGCCTAAATGCAGCTATAAGCTCCAAGTAGGAAGTGGGAGTCACATAATTATGGCGACCAAGCTCAGACAGAAACCTTGAAATATAATAAATTGATTAAATGTGTGTAGTACTAGATTCATGTAAAGATTGATGACCTGGTTAAACCGTATATTAGATGTTGCATACCTTTTGGACAGTTCAGTAGCAGATGTATGGAAAGTCTTGCAGATTAACATAACTTCTAGCCGTTCATGGCCACTCATCTCTAGAGTCTCTAAAAACTTGTTGGCAACTCGCTCCAATGCCTCTTCTGGCCATGGCTATAAGGAACAAACTTGCACATTAAAAGGAGAACAAGTAGCTGCCAAATATATAGACTGTTCATCAGTGCCATACTGCATTCACTACATTCTGCATTTCATTTACTACTGCTAGAGGTACATTTTTCCAAATTTCTTTACCTGGAACCAGTTGATTGTGCAGCAGTTGATAAGAGATGGGAACTGTCTTAGGCGGTTTCTAAAGGCATCTCCAATAGGGCTGAATGCCACCACTATGTGCAAGTTCTCTTTGCAGCAATTTACAAAGTAGGCAAACAGAGCCAGAGGGCTGAACTCTAAATTCTTATTACCAGCCTGGGCTATGGGCCGCACTGCCTGAGATACACACAAAAGGGAGCAGGAATCCATTACACTGAGATTCATAATCCTTAATATCCCACTAACACCAATATCCATGGCAGGCTTAGAATGTCACTACTCAATATTCTTATAAAATACCTCCATAATTTCTTGCTTCTCATCCACAGCAAATATGTTTGGAACCTCTCCAGTGTTTAACACACTGTCCAGATCTTCTAAAAAGGCCTCTTCTTTTATCTGAGCATCTGTAAGCAGGAACACTGTCTTCTGGCCCTTTACACCTGCTTTCTTCAGCAAAAGCTGAGAATGGGACGCACCAATTATTTTTGTTGCTTTACATGGATACAACTTACTTGACAGGAATCACATATTACCTTAAGGTCATCTCTCCACTCGTTCATGCCGTAGGTCTTGGAAATCTCAGGCTGAAACAGAGTCATGCCAGCCATGAAGGTGGCCAGCTTAGTGATGGACTGACGACCACTTCCACCAACTCCCACCAGCAGAGCGTTTCCTCCAGGCTGCTTCAGCACACGGCTTATCCTGGACAAGTGCTCTAGGACATAGCTGCCACACACAATACAACTTATGCCTTTTCAATCTAATCTCAATCTAATGTATTTGTAGTGTATGTATGACTACCACCCTGTGAGGAAGAAGAACGAAAAACCTGTTTACTTGAAACTCACTTATAATGGAAGCCTAAGGAAATATACAAAATACAGTACAGGAAATATGTAGAAAAAATTTTGTAATTAGTAACTGCCACTAAGATACAGATGCAATAGATAGCGATTAGCCTAAAAACACTACAGTATTTCTATATTATTTACTAAACGAGGAATAATATTAAACAAATTCCATGATCACTTCAAGTGCTTGGCTTAGTTATGAAATACCGTCACATAACCTGTATCTCTGCCATCAGAATCCGCAAGCACATATTTTGTGTACTTATCTTCATTTTTTTTTAAATTGTTCACAATAATATTTTAAATAGTAGTTACCGAAAGATGACCAGGTTCATATGGTTCTTGTGCGTCTGGTTGTACTCTGCCAGACAGGACTCCACCACCTGACTGAAGCTCTCTATGCTGGGAACCTCTGCATATAGCCTCTCACTGGGATCCACATCAGGAGTCATATAGTCTCCAAATAACAAGCTCCTCATGTCCTCCTCACACAGCTAGTGTGCAGGTATAACATTTACAACTTGCTCGCAGTTAATAGTTTTCAATTATAACAACCTGCTCCTAAATCACCTATTTGGTACTTACAGATTTTTTGTCAGATTTGAGGTGCTCAAAGACTGTGTCAAAGTTTTCCTTAAAATGTTCCTTCACAATGGTGTTCATGAGTTTGTAGAGCCAGGCTTGGTCCTGGTCATCCACCAGGCGATCGTAGAAGACTCTAAACACCTCATGAACAAACAGGCGAATCAAGGTATGCTTGCTCTCCAGAGATTCCTTCTTTAGCAGCAGGCAGCCCTGTACTACACGTGAGAAATCTCTCAGGTTGAACGTGTAATGAGATTTAGCAGGACTGGGAAGCAAATTTTGCATTGCTTTTTTATAAACCTGTTCGTATCACAGAAACAAAACACAGAGTACTATTATGTTATATGAATTAAATGGACCATTCTCACTCTAGAGTGAGATTGCGAACGTATACAATCTCAAATGACTGTACAGTTGTATTTTTTACCTCCAAGGTAGCAGAAACTATCTGGTTGCCTGTGGTGAAGCACTCGGGTGGGAAACCATTGTTACGGAAGTAAAAGGTAACCACATTAGAGAATATTCGTGACATGGTGTCATCACTGAATGCATTCATGCTACAAATGTTAAAATGGCGCAGGAAACGAGGAGTAACTGCATTCCTCCCACCACCAGGGGGACCCATAGCTGCGATCAGTTGCAAATCAACCAATGTGATTTTGGAGGTGTCTTTTAGGTCATACCTGAAAGATCAACACACTTAACATACTAAATCTTTCTTTCAGAAAAGAATCGACAGACATAAATAGATCATTTTCTAACTAAAACATACCAGTTCCCATGGTCAAAATACTGACGAAGCAGCTCAATAGGAGGCTGTGCACCAAACACTTCCATTGCTGGCATGTTCATATCATCCACAAAAATAATGCATTTCTTTCCCATCGGAGGTCCAAATACCCCCTTTCTTCTCTTATCCAGCCTGGACATAATTATGTTCTAGAAAGGAGATGGGGAAATGGTGCTCCACTTATGTTGACATGGCAACCAACATGGCTCTAGATCTGATAAGACTGTCTTGTTTAAAGAAGTTTGCAATTGCGGTTACCTGAGTCTGGTTAGCACTAGTACGAGCTGAAAAGTTAATAAAGAATGGAAGGTAGCGGTCCTTGTCTAGATGGTTCATCAGTTTCTCTTTCACATAAACAGACTTCCCAGTGCCAGTGGGACCGACAAAAAGAAGAGGCCTACAGTACACAATAAAAGAAATGTAAAGTTTTAAGTATTTTATTAATTTTAATCATAAACACAAATTATTAGCTTTAAAAATATGATGTGAAAATTGCATACAAAATGCATTATATTTGAAAGTGTTACAATATACAGCATACAATCTAGACTATTAAAATATTGCAATAAATTCAATAAGGTCTCTTCTTTTATTAATAGAACCACCCACTTACGTTCCATAATTAATGCAGAGGTCCATTAGGTAGGTGTAGCGCACTGTGTCAATTGTAGGGACGATGATGTCCTGCACTTTGGTGTTCTTGTCCCCTAACGTGACATTCTTTATTGATTCATTCCAGTGAACCCAACGGCCTTTCCCTTTGAACTAGAAATTGAAAACAAAAAAAGGTCATGAGTCAGGGTCATGCACCTTTTCTCAAAGAGCCATTGAACTGTCTCAGAGTAGCATTAAAAGAGACATTTAATCACAATACACACCTCATAAGAATAGTCATAAACGAGACCTTTTTCATCAAAAGGGCATTCCCATTTTGAGACAGCGGCAGGGATGGGGTGCTTGTCTGATTTTCCCATTATGATTTCCCTCAGAAATTTATCAAATCTTTCACGACTGTCACCATCACAACTTCCACCAACAGACCACACCAAAGAAAAGGCAAAGGCAGCCTGTGTAAACAGTTTACAGGGAACAATATACATTAAACAAATAAATATATATGAATTTATATAAAGACAATCTACTATAATGTCAGATGAAATAGTAATCAAATTTCAGATAGTTTTGGAAAACAAGGTTTAAACAAAAAAATCTTTTTACTAATTGCAGCAGGTGATAGTTTGGAATCTTGTTTTGCTTAGGTCACATTTTATCACAAGTTACAAATGAATACTTGCCATGATCCACGTATGAATATTCTTGTTTCCAGGTTCATCATTTACAGGTTCCGTAAGAAGCATTTCAAAAAGTCGTGTAAGAGACACAACTGTATTACTGTTACTGGTGGAGACAACCTCCTGTAACAGAAACAGATGATCAGGGCTGGTTTACTAAGCAATAATTTGCTATCAGTTTCTTACAAAATGTGATCATGTTGTGAAATTCTTCCCTTAACTCCAATGCAATGTTAAGAAATTAATAACTTAATTCAGGTCAGCGAAGGTCAGTAAAGATACATATACCTTACAGTTTTTTCTTAACATTCTGTGTGCTGGGGGGATCAGCCAATTAAACAGCTCCAGCAGCAGTGTGGAATTCTCTTGGGTCTGAAGAGGCTGGGGTAGAGTTTTTAACCAGGATGACACCAGAGGAGGCCATCCCAGCTGAGACGGTTCCATGTAGATCATTCCACAACGGCTCACTGTGGCTGGCTGGAACAAAAGGTTAATACTGCTCTAACTAGTGTAACAGTATATCCCAACCTGGTCAGCAAATCCTGCTAATGAACCTTTACAACTAAGATTAAATTTTCATGTAGTATATAAGACAATACAGTTCCACTAGGGGTCAAAAAATAAGTAGTCCAATTATCTTACTGAGGCCTGTGATAGGTCCATTGCCTCAAAAATCAGACTCATTTGATTGGACATCTGGATAATTTCTCCACTCATAAGGCACAGCTGCAAGAGAAATATTCATTTGTCACCTGATAATACAGTTTGTTATGGAACAGACTGGATAAAATAGAGGTTTTCTAGTTACGATGATCAATATTTTAAATGCACCAATATATATATACACACCATTAAACCAATTGCAATATAACATCTATATATAATAAGAAATTAATTCTAGATCAAAAGCTTGCCTTTTTGTTGTCATCCAGCACTGTGTTCATGCTCTCAATCCAAAGTGTGTCAATTGGTCCATCAAACACCACCCACTTCCTGTCTGGGGTCTCAGCTGAGGCAAACTCCCGAAACGTTTTTGCCACAATCCCATCAGTCCACTGAAAAACAAAGAACATTTATACAAGACACATTCAAGAATTTAACCAATTTGGCAGATTGATACCCACCTCATGAGACACTGGGTCAAACTGACCAAAAAGCTGGCCCATTGTAATAGATTTAGGGTTGACAGTGAGATATTGGACTTTCTCCTCTTCATTGTAGCCCCTCTCATTCATAAGTGTGAGGGTGTCAGCTAAAACATGGAGCACTTTGGTTTTGCCAGCAAAAGGTTCACCAACAAGCATGAACCTGAAAAAAAGCAGAATATTATCACCATATATTGTCATATTTCACTGATTTTTGGATGTTGTCTTTCAGCATTATTTTTTTTCATCCTTCTGTACAGCTCTGTATTAAATGATAACTACAAGTGTTACAGAGTGAAAGTTATCACATGCTTCCTTAGAATTGTTGGTGGTAGAGAGTACAAACTGCTTGACTGCATCTACCTGGCCTAAAAAGCTATTATTCCTTTGTTATAGTTAATTCCTGGTCATGGATAGCAAGGATATAGCTGGAAGTTAAATTTGGCTGACTCTAGATTGAGCATATTTGCTACTTTGTGAAAGAATGTACACCTACCCGTGGCGTACAATCATCATCTCATAAGTCTGGATAATTTTATCCAGAAAAATGTTCACAGGCTGGACGTTGTGCTTTATACAGCATTCATGAGTACAAGCAAGAAGGAGCTAACAAAACAGAAAGAATAATTACAAAAATGTAAGACATGTAGAAACATCATAATCTAAACAAACATTATAAGACCCCTAAATACTCACCTGATAGTCAGCCATGGGCAGAGAGACTCCAGGAAAGAGATCACTGGTAATTCCATTAAAGAGAGGGATATCATGGGAGAGAAACTTGGGCTCATTCACATCCTTGATGGACCGTAGAAGCTAACCAGTAAAAATAGCACATGAGTCTTGATCCAAATAGCACAGTTTAATGATTTAATTATATTAAGATACACTATCCTTCTTTTCCCTTACAAGAATATCTTCATTTTCATTTGGAAACTTGAGCTTGAGGTTCCCTGCTGCCACCAGTACTGCTTTGACAGCTCTCATTCCATAATCATAGTGGAACTGGGAGGACAATTGCTCAGAGCACAGCCTGTAGGTCATTACTATTTTCACTGAAAGTGGTTTGGCATTCAAGAAGCCATAAGAATACATGGAGATCTCTGCGATCAGAGCATAGTTAGGTACCATCATTGCAACTGTTCTAAACAAAACCTAGAAAACACACAGGAGAAATATAATAGCATTTATCCAGAATAGTACACAGAAAATAACAGTAGGTAAAAAAAAAAATCAATTAAGCAGTCACACAAAAATTAAGCCAGCCAAGTTCTTACTTTAAGGTTATCAGGAAGCTCTGATCTTCCTGCATATCCAGGGTTCATGGTGATGGCTACAAAGCAGTTGGGATTGAGGCGAAGCTCTGTACCCTCAAAATCAAAAATCTCCTGCTTCATCTCAATGGCTCTCTGAATGCACAATATCTGCTGTGCCACCACAGAAAGCACCTCCAGCTCAATGCGGTTAAACTCATCAAAGCATGCCCATGCCCCCGATGATGCCAGTCCCTTAAAGAACTGCGACAGGTAACAAACAATGAGTCAAATCAAAGTAGATAAAATTACACTAGTCAACGTAAAAGTAATATTCCCTTCTTTAGGTTCTGCCATTCAGTCTGAGAGCAGTTCTAATTACCTTCCCCATGGCTAGGTAGTCAAGTCCATCAGAGCAGTTGAACACTACACACTGCACAGCAAGGGCTTTGGCCAAGTCTTTAGTGGTCTCTGTCTTTCCAGTTCCTGCAGGGCCTTCAGGAGCGCCACCTAAATTCAGATAAAATGCTCCAATCTGCAATGGAGACATGAAACTCACATTAATCAAATGTTGATTTTACAAGTTTTGTCAGTTGTTTTTCAATAATTTATTTGTTCTTTTAACAAAATGACTAAATAATTGCAAAGAGTGGTGGTGTTTTGATTTACCAAAGTTCGGTAGCATCGGTCTGTTAAAGGTGTGATGACCAAACGAGGCGAATTTCCCAAATACTCATACGCATACTTGACATTACAATTTACGATGCAGACACGGACATTTTCATTTGTCCAGTAGTAACGCAGCTGTGCTAACCATTGGAAGTCTGTCTCACAAGAAACACCTGAGAGAAACAAATTAAATACATAGGAATCATAAGAATATTACAAGGAATGGGACAGTAAGGACAAATGATAGTTAAGTAAAAAACAATTGCAAAGTCAATGTACAAAATATCAGTGTACAGCCAATATTTAACTTTCTACACTAAAAGCATAGATAATTTTTAACAACATAATGTACAATAAAATAACTATGAGAATCAACTTAATTTATGAATTAATCTAAAGTACCTTTCTGGATCATTTCCATAACAACATCACGGGCATGCACATCTATAGTGACCAGAGCTCCGAGAGTAGTACGAGTCTGTTTGGGCAGTTTTCCCCTGACTAGTTCCACTATGTCATTCAGCTGGCTCTGCAGCTGATCATAATAGTTCTTCAGACCCTGCCACCAAAAAAAAAAAAAAAAAAAAAAACACACTATTTTAACAACTGTTTCTTAAAAAAAAACAAAAAAACCCCCCAAAAAACCCCACTAATGCTATGCTGTGGTAAATACTGTGTGTGATACTATGAATACTTCTTTACATTAATTCCACTCCTGATAGCTTCATGCACTTCTTGGGTCCAGTATATTTGAGAGGTACAGAGCACCACCTGGCCAGGCCAGTCACAAACCCACTGATTCCTCCTGGACTCTGGGTAAGCCTGTGATGCAATACAAACAGGTAAGAAATGAAGCTGGTACAAATATATACAATGCTGTATATGTAAATTTAACAGTCCCTTAAAGAACTGTGAAAGATAATGTCACAAAAAAATATTTCCAGATGTGCAGTGTCACTTTATATATTCTACAAGACATAAGAGATACAGCCTCCTCTGAAAGTATTGGAACGGCAAGGCCATTACTGCTATACACTGAAGACATTTGGGTTTGAGATCAAAGGATGAATATAGATGAAAGATCAGAATGGCAGCTTTCATTTCCTGATATTTACATCTAGATGTGTTAAACAACTTAGAACATGGCACCTTTTGTTTGAACCCACCCATTTTTCAGGTGATTAAAAATACTGAAACAGGTGTTTCTTGTTGCTCAGGTGTGCCCTGTTAGATTGATTTTTTTAAACTATGCTCTAAATGTCTACTCTTCGTTTGAGTCCTGGGTTTCATCTGTGAAGACTGCACTTGTGGTTAAAAAGGATAAACCAACATGAATACCAGAAAGATGTCCGTGGGAGAAAAGCAAGCCGTTTTGAAGCTGAGAAAAGAGGGATAAATTGATCAGAGCCAAGGCACAAGCTTTGGGAATAACCAATACAACCATTTGGAAAGTCCTGAAAAAAAAAAAAAAGTCAGTGACATCACCAACAACCTCCACGGGGCAGGGGTGATGGTATCACAATCCACCATTCAAAGAAGATTTCGAGAACCAAAATACAGAGGCCATATCACAAGATACAAACCACTCATCAGCATTAAGAATCAGAAGGACTGTTTGGAATTCGCAAAGATATAAAGAGATGAGCCACCAAACTTATGGAACCAAGATTAACCTCTAACAAAGTGATGGAAAGGACAAAGTGTGGAAAAGGTAAGGGTCTGCTCATGATCCAAAACATACAAGCTCATCGTGTGGAGGTACAAGCACAGTGGAGGTTGTGTCATGGCTTGGGCTTGCATGGCTACTTCTGGAACAGGCTCACTAATCTTTATTAATGATGTAACTCATGATGGTAGCAGCAGAATGAATTCAGAAGTCTACAGCAACATTCTGTCTGTCAATTTAAAGAGAAATGCATCCAATCTAATTGGGAGGATCTTCATCATGCAGAAAGACAATGACCCAAAACACATTGCCAACAACAAAGGACTTCATCAGGGGAAAAAATGTAGAAGGTTTTAGGCTGGCCAAGTCAATCACCAGCCATTACCAATTAGCCTTGCTGTTCCAATACTTTCAGAGGAGACTGTAAAAATATGTGTATATGTCACAGAGCCAACACAATCTCTAAGACAATGTAGTTTGCTTAAAATATCAGAAAACAATAAAGAAACTTTATCTTGCATATGCGCTTGAGTATGAGCGTGATAACAGAATAAATATGAGAGTGATAACAGAATACATTTGTACTACATTTCAAAATCTCACCAGTCTGGCACGGTTAATTATGTCCCTGACACTACGCAGCATCACATCCTCCACCTGCACAAGCCACTTCTCCACTGCTCCCCGTGCCTCTGAGGTAGAGATCAGCTGAATCAGGCCCACACGCTCACCCTCACTACTGTACATGGCCTGGATGTCTAAATTGGGTAGGAAATCCAACTTGGCAATGCCCTCAAAGCACTTCTTCAGGTGAGGCTGTACACGCAGAGGGTCCTTGGTTTCAGAGAGGATCTCCAGCATCTCATCATTTGACAGGAAGAAAAAACTGTGGGATAGAAGAAGAAGGGAATATAAAGTTAGGGGTATAAAAGGAATATAAATTTAGGGGTATGTTCTGTCAGTAGAGCAAAAAAGTAATATGGCTTTCCATAATGTAGTTTTGCTGAAAACTACAGCCAGCATCACTTAACAAGCCTACTACCGTGGAAAGAATAGTCTTTTCTTCTCAAGGTAAGCATTCAGTCCCTTCATAATTTTGTCCAGAAGGTTGTTTGAGTCCTGAAGCTTCTCAAGTAAGCCAGGTAGGGAAGTTGCTGGTAAAACCTGTAACACACAAGATGACTGTGTTTAAGTTCAAAACAGTTTTAGAAGTGAGTGACTAAGACTAAAACCTATTGGAGATAAAACAATCTGAGTCGTTTTGGGGTGACACCAGCATGGTATCATTTACCTTTGAGTCCTTCACACAGTGTCTCATAACTTCCTTCCAGCGTTTGTCCACCATCTGGAATAGATGCCCCTCTTCGGGCATCTGCTGCATGATGTCTTGTGAGCTGAAGATAGGCTCCAAGTAAAGCCATTGGGCCTGTACCTTCAGCCATTCATCTATGGTGTCCTGGATATACAACAAACGTTCCTCCCAAGCCTAAGCAACAACATGATCAATGATTTCTTTTTATAGTGCACAGGATCCAGATACAGACAATGCAGAAGACCTTTAAAAATCATCATAATTTTAATTCTACAATAGTCACACACACTGCACCAACACATAATATAAAAATAATTTTCATACAAAAAAAGTGCACTGACTGGACTGACAGAGCCAAATCACCTTGATCTCTGCCTCAAAAGGCTTGATAAAAGGGGAACCCCTCATGGTCTGGGTTTTCACTATCTGGTCATCCAACATGGTCTGAATTTCATCCACTGCAGTAAGGATAGATACACCAGACTCCCTATACGCATGATGATGGAATGACATGGCAATCCAGGCCTCCACCATATTCTGCATAGCCTTCTCCAGAGAGAATTCCTGTGCATACCAAGAATAAATTTATCAATAATTTATCTTACAGTATAGCTTAACATAATTAAATAATTTATTTTAAAGTTTAGATGAGATACATGACTTCTTTAAAGGGAATTATTGAAAAATAATGCACGATACAGGCTCCCGAGTGCCACAACAGAAAAGCATTCGCCCTATCATCTGGAGATAGTGAGCTTGAATCCTGATGATGCCATAGCCATCCATGGTCAGGAGCCCAAGAGAGCAAAACTGGCCTATGCTCTCAGAGGGATGGGTGGCATTCTCTCTCTCCCTGTCAATTACAGCGACACTAGCCAATTATGGGTATCTGTGAGCTCATGCACGCGGAGGTGGGCGGATAGCGCTTTTTGTGTTACGTCGCCCCCAACACTGCCTGAGTAGCAGTTCAAAAAGATGCAGTCAGCTGGCATCACATGCCTTGGAGGATGCAGGTTATAGCCTTCACCCTCCCTGGTTGGTAGCTGTTATGTGATAGGGGAGATCTGGTGGTTGGGTGGGAATTGGCCATGACTAAATTAAGGAGAAAATCAGGGAAAAATATACCCCCACCCCCGGAAAAATGCACGATATGTTGTGTTAAAATACCTTGAAGTAAGAAAGTCATGAAACATTGTATATGGCAATGCCAGATTATTGACTTCCAATTAATCAAGTTTCTCACTTTGCTGGCAGCTGCACTGATGGTCTCAAACTGCTCCATGCATGGAGTGAGGTTCTGCTTAAGGACTTTACGCAGTGTGGTGCCTGAGTTGGGCATCATGTCATAGTTCACAATCTCTGACATCTGTTCCCAGTGTCGAACCCTAATTCCAGGATTACACAGTATGGACACTGTTGGAATGTGCTCCTATAAATAGAAAATGATAAAAAATGTTGAATGTGTCATCCCATGCCATGTTAGTAAAATACATTTTAAAGAGGAGGGACAGTTCTTTAAGACAAGAAATAAGCAGGAACAAACAAACAGAGCATGACAATTAAAATCACAATATACAATGCAGAAATTGGTCATTTCTGGTGTACCTTGAATTCTTTCATTTGCTCCATGACTCTACAGCAGACCACAGCAGCAGGACTCTCCTGTTTGTCTTCATCTTCTGCTCCAGGCCGTCTCTTTACTGCAGCCATGTGCTCTCTCTCTTGATCAGCCTTCTTCTTTTTCTGCTGGAAAAACCTCAGACTCTTGTAGATTTCTCGGAAAAACTCATCCACCTCTACTTCCATGCTTTCACCATTCAAATCTAAGAAGGAACCATCCATCCATCTAAACATGATAAGAGATAGAAGAAAAGACAAACACAGGTATGCACTAAGTTAGACAAAGTAATTCAGTCCATAACAATCTCAAAGTCAAAAGAGAAACTTATACACATCGCTGCATCTTCTTAATAAGAAGACGGAAGAATACATAGACAATACACTGGGGATCAACCAAACCTCTTCTCAGTGCGCTGCCATTTTAGTACAAGCCCAAACAGCTTTTGATATGGCTCAATTTCCTCCTTGATCACATCAACTTCTGGATAAACAGTTAGGTCCCAATTGTACAGTGCCTCCTCTTTGTTGATGAAGACAATTGACTCCTCGACTTCCTGAAGCCTCTTCTGCACTGTTCTTACATCCATCACATACTGCACAAGAAGAACGGGGGAAATGTTATAAGTTAAGGAGCTCTGATAATAATTAGAAAACCTCTTTTGCAGGAGATGCTATGTTGTTTTTCTACCTGTTGCATCATATCCAGTTCTGAGCATTCTGCAAATTCCTCAGTCCTTCGGCCAAGTTTCTCTAGCTCCAGCATCAGCTTCTCCCTCCTGCCCAGCAGCTCCTGCTCTCCTTTCTGCTTGGCTTTTTCCAACACCTATAACCATAGAACCAAAACAACTACAGGTGGGATACAATCATATAGCTTACATTACTTGCATTTATCTTACATTAAATCTAGATATCTATGGCCAAATCTGAATCGTTACTGACGGGCAAACATTACCTCAGCACTGAGCTCAAAAACTGGATTAATATTTTGTGGCCACAGCAGTACTGATGAATGAAGCTCCAAGTCTTCTGCCTCAAATATGTGTACATCCAGTAGGTAATTTAATCTATGATGTGTTTCCTAGAAGAAATATTGATTATTCCTGTTATTATTTTTGTGGTTATCCACTATGTAGATAAAAATAAAATGTTAAGAGCTCACCATTATCTTACTGTTGAGCGCTTCTAGTCCCGTGGTTTTTGCATGACCAATATAAGCAATCATCTCTGTCATGTCTTCTGTTGTCTTTGGGTTTTTGAGAGCCTTGTCTCGAATGGTCTCAAACTCTCTACAGATTCTTTAAAAAAAAATCAATGCAAAAAAAAAAATCTATATTGAAGACTTTCTAAAACATTGAATATAAAAAAATTTGATCAATTAAATTGAAGAAGGAATACAAAAAAAATTAGGTAGTAGGTAGTCTTAGGTAGTCTTACTGAAGGCATTGTTCACGATGTGTACCGATCAGTCGCGCCACAAGGATCTGAGCAAAAGTCTGTGCTTTCTTTGCCAGCCCTTGTTTGAGTTCCTCACAGTACAGATGGATCATGTCAAAATGAGCCACTGAGGGGAGGCTGGAGATCTCTTTGGACAGAGCACGGAACACCTCCACTTGCTGGGGGGGGGGGGGACAAAACAAAACAGAAAAAAAAACAGCACAGTCAGATACACAACACCATATTACACATTAACATGCTGTAATTGAAGCTATCTTAAATGGTCAAATTTACCTCAGTATACTGATCAAAACTATGCTCCTCCTCCATAAAACTTTCTACCAGATTCTGTGCACTCCCATTGACTAGCCAATTATAGTTGTCAACTACAGAAAATAGAAGTTTGGGTAAATCAACAGGCAGGTCATCATGAACCACCCTGGTAATTCACAGAAGTTCTAAAAAAGCAGTCATGTTGGTTTTTAAATTTGCATTATTAAGATTAAGATAAAAAATGTGAGAAGCTCACAATAATACTGAAAGTGTTTCATGGGTGCCTCTAGGTGTTCACGAACAGCGTTCCTCAGCGTAGTCTGTGCCCATACGATAACGTGGTCGGCCAGTTTAGCATCAACCACTGACCTATTGGCCTCATCTAGCCAGGACTGAACTGTCTGGACTTTCTGTGGAAAGGTAAGATCTGTTAAATACAGCCATTCTTACATGGCTCAGTCTGACTTTGGATAACTGAATAGAAACATATGTTGTGAAAAGCTGCCATCTCAGATTTGTCCATTGATAAATTTGCTCAGTACATAACTTGGCTATTAATATTATGAGGGTGAGTCACATAAAAACTTTAAAAGTGTGATAAACTAGAATTGAATCAAACTTTTTTCTAGAGGAATTTGGACATTCATTAAGTGCTACAACATTGCATTGAACAAAATGGGGATTATGTAGAAAAATGATAAATATTTATTTGCAATAAACAAACAATGCAAAATAAAAATAATTAAGGTTTTCATTTAACTCACCCTCGTAAATACATGGTTGAAACTATGTAAGACCAGTAAAGATAGATAATCAAACCATAACCTTTTCACACCTGCAAAGTATTGATGATTGAGTTGAGAATCTCTAACACAGCCTCCTCTAGATCCTGAAAACTGGGATAGAAGTCCATCTTCTCATCATCAAAGGTCAGGTCCATCTTGAAGAGGGGAAGCTTCTGCTTGTTGAGGGGTCCAAACAGATTGACGAATGCCTCCACACTTCTCTCAATCAGAGCCTTCAGCTACAAATGAAGAATAACTGGCACTGTTATATCTCATCCAGGTGTCATCAGTACTGAGTAGTCAACAATAAAAAAAATGTTCCCAAACTCACCTGATTGGAGAGAAGTGTTGAAACACAGTTATAAAAGGCATCCAGCTTTTCTCCTTTGATTCTTTGCACTGTGTTCTTGCTGCTAAGCAAGTGAATAACCTTTGGGAACCAGGTGTTCGTGAGCTTCTCCTGGATTTTCTCACACTCAAGAGACACCTTGTTCTTTAGGTTCTCACAGTCCACAGGCCCTGCAGACCTTTATATCACAAACAGAGTTAAAAAGTCAACAAATAGACAGCTGGACCAGTAGAATTCTCCAATAAATCTTGACAAAAATGTTCAGACAGCAATGACTGCTTAATATTAGTAGTATTATTAGTAATGTTAGTAGTTTTGACATGACACATACATGCATTACAAAAAAAACCCTGAACGGCTGACTGGTAAAATGCCTCATGGAAAAATGTTGCCTTGTTATATTTCTTAACACACAAGCACGTACAGTTACCAAAAAGGTAATAGATTACTTTCTATTTCAAGACAAGTCATGGGAGCAGGAGAAAAATATTAGGTGCTGATGTAGATTACAAATTTTAAAGGCTTATAAAGTTTGTAAAGTCCTATGGCTCACCATAAGAATAGTTGGATTTAGAAGCCTAAATATTGTAGTGAGAATGTGAGTATTTGGAAACACCGACACTGACCCAGGGATTCAGGTGCAAGAAAAAAGTGCTCTTTATTTAATCAAGGGATGGGGAATTGCGGGGCTCTGGCTGTGAGGTGGTGTGGTGCAAGCGTGTGGAGGGTAAAATCATAATATATCCATGAATATGGATATATTATGATTTTAACATACCCTAAATATTCTCCACAGGGGCTCCAAGTCAGTGCTTTTAACAGAAGGATTAACATTGCTGCCTCACTGCTTCAAGAACAGCTTCAGTCACGTGACTTTTGCTTGCGAGTTTACTTCCGGTGAATGAAGTGGTGGTC
>JAOTRR010000020.1:11081314-11095257 GCA_028570945.1 Gogo arcuatus | reverse complement strand
AGAGAGAGAGAGAGAGAGAGAGAGAGAGAGAGAGAGAGAGAGAGAGAGAGCAGGTTGACATGTTTGAGAACATGAAGGTGGAGACATGGTTGGAACACTGCTTTTCATTACATAAATGTCCAGTTCGGCACTTAGTCCAGTGTCTAGCCATAACCAATGATGGCAGCAGAGGCTCAGTTGCTGACCTCAGTAAACTGGCATTAGAACAAAGGTAAGAACCTCCTTACATACATCAACCCCAACACAAACACAATTAGGGCTCTACAAATATATTTATTAGCCATTATAGCATTTGGAAAGAAATGCTATAAATAGGTGGATTCTGTGCTGTTTACGGCACCAGTTATAGAACCTTTAAAGGATGCATCCAATGCATGAGTTTACACATGAAGTGCCTGCATAAGATTCAGTTCTAGTTAGTTTTACTGACTCAAGATTTCATGCTGTTGTCAGTTCAACATTCATCTTTCTCTTAAGAGATGAGGTGTGTCATACATTTGTATCTCCTGCCATAAATTGTTTATTTTCTCCACAGTGCTGAGTCTAACTGTCTAACTGCATATGAGTCCCACAATTCCAAACTTAGGTCACCCAGTATCTGCATAAATCCTGGCCTGACCTATGTGGAGGAGAGCAAATACAGAAGACTCTTAATAATGTTTAAGATTCTTCACCAAGCTCGTTATCATGAAGTGTATATTGTTCATCTTAGGATAATCCTGCAGGTTGCAGTGCTGTGGGAATGGTCAGAAAGTATCAGAGTTTTATTATCTTTCAAACTAAGTAAGGCTTAAAGTTGGACAATGTTGTGGAGCTGATAAGAAGTGCATCTGGTAAGGGACCTGGTATGAGTTTGAAAAGATGCTCATGCCAATATTGCAAACATTTGTAGACTGGAACGCCATCTACTTCAATTACAATTCAGGTAGTTTAGAAAATTCATCAGGATTTGATTTTTAATTTAGAGAAAGTTGGAGTTCCTACCTGTACAGCTAACGGACATATGCAGTTCAGTGAGGTGGGAGGGAAAGCTGTGGTAGATCTAGTACATATAGCAATGAGACCATGCTGCCAAATGATCTGGCTAAAAAGAAGCATATAAAAGGTGATAAAGGAGGGAACCAAAGACTGGTCCTTGAGGAACACCATGGAGGATTTACATTTATTGACAATTATGAAGTGAGATCAATCAAATAAATAAGATTAGTCATGTCAGAATTGCCAATACAGGAATTTTGGAAGAGAAGAATGTCATAACTTACTTTATTTAAAGCTTTACTGAGATTTACGTCTAATTTAGACATCAGACTTCTTAGTTAAATGATTGGATCAGTGTCGGTGGATCAATTGGATTTCTGTCACTGAACTTGCATTAAAGATTGACATGTTACTTCTTAAGGTTGTGAAGTGCTCTGTTCCGAGTAAAATGAGAGCCTTTTTTTTTATTATGCCTTTCTTTCCTTTCCTTTTTTCTAAGCTTGGAGGTCCCACCATTTCAAGGTATCAGAATCAGACCAGGTCAGTGACAAGCTCTTGACATGATTTTGTGTGATTTCGTCATTTTGAATCATCATTCAAATTAATTGTATACACTATTAAGTGTTTTAATGCTGTATAATCATAATTAAAATAAAAAAAATTAAAATTAAAAAAGGGAATTTAAGAGCAAAAATATTATGCAGTTGAAAACTGGAAAAAGACCAGATGATGTTTGTCCAATCTTCAGCTGTCCAGTTTTCATCTTTTCATTCTTTTGCACAATATATAAATGTACAGTGTATATGGCACTTTCTTTCTTGTGGTAAATGTGAAGTACCTGATCTTAAATGAGGCATTGATTCACTCTGCTGTATGACTTCACTGTCATCCTGTCCCTCTTGTCCTATTTCCACAATTTATGATGCAGATGGAGTAGGCATTGAAAGTTCAAGTGCCTCACATGAGGAGAGTTTTTCGCCTGCAGCTGAAAACCCACTCCGAAAAATGTTGCAGGTATTGCATTTTCACATTGCCAATGTGACCTTGGGCAACAAGAATATTATCACTGCCTAAGTCCATCCAAAACATCCTGCAAGATTTAAGATATTCATGCAAAATATAGACATGTTTAATGAATTGAAAGGAAATGTGTATAAAGTGTTTAAATGTTCTATTTTGCAAGCTGTGTGTTTAAGGTTTAAATACCAATAGCAACCTGTTCTTTCCTGCCAACAGCCCTATGGATGGCATTTGCACACTCAGCCCAGAACTAAAAGGAAGTTACTTCAGTCTACTAGCTCAGGGCCATACTCTCCTCTGAGTGTAGCTTATAATGGCAAGATATGCATCCTGTTCAAGGCCAAGAGGCTGGCTATTCGCTACAGAAACAACACTTTTCTGGACTTAACAGAAAGGGTATTTGGACCCAATGCCTCTGTAGACACCAAAGGCTCCTTATGCACCAAAGAAAAAGCTACGTATGTCATTAGAAAACCTCATTTTTCAGCTATGTTGTTCAATTTTTCAATGTTTTTCAATATTTATTTCAATTTTTCAGTGTTGAACAATCTGTCATAGATTGTTACATTTATCAAAGAGTAGCATTAAATTTTTAAAATTTAACATTTGCTACAAGCTATACTGACTGGCTTTAAAGATTTACCTGATGGTAGCAGTGACATTTGTATGTATTGTTTGTCAACAGCCTTTCTCTCCGCCTGGGAGATGTGGAGGACATTAAGGGACTTGTCATTAGGTGAGTGTCCTTTTCTTCCCAACTTTTCATCCCACCTGATTATGCTAAACATAGAATCTGACAGAATGACCACTGTTATAACACCACTTGTGATCATATGACTTTACCACAGGCTTCAAATGTCCAACACATTTTATGAGTCAGTAGGCCAGAACTGGTTCACTTTGGACAGTGTTCATATCCACTACAACTGGACCCATGAGGCTACATTCAACGCCACTGAAGTCTACGCTCCTGCTACCTACTCATACCACTGCCAACATGTCAGTAGCCTACAGAAATATGACACCTTACTGGTGCCCAGCTCCCACACAGATAGCTCTGCGAACTGGCATATCACTTTTACAGACTTCCAAGTAGGTGCACAAGTTCCTTAATAATGCTTCTTAATGTAAAAATAAAAGCAGTAGTATACTAATTTCTAAAATTGAAGATATTTATTTTGCAACTTTACAAGCTGCAATACTGTTCAGCAAGTTTAACTGAAAGTAATTCATGGAAATGTTAACATTTCTTAGTAAGTGAGGTGATGAGGCTAATTAACATCTAGGAGTAACAGAGAAAAACACAGATACAATATGGAGAACATTAACTGAATGTTGCCTTATAGACAGAGAGAGCATTACCTACAAGCTTCTATTCTTTGCCATATGGACCTACTGATATGCTTCTCCATTTCACCTCCCCAGATCCAAGCCTTCAATGTGCAATCCAACAAATTTGCCTCGGCCAGTGATTGCGCAACCTTCTTTACGCCAGCCATCCTGATGGGACTCATCACGTCTCTGATTCTGCTGCTGGTGTTGGCCTATGCCCTGCACATGGTAGTCCACCTCAAGCACATTGACCGATACGAAGAGCACAAGACCACTGTCTACTTTCCACGTATGCCTGAGGCTGAACTCCCTGACAAGAACAGTGTTTAGGGGCAGGGTTGCCACCATGGCACCAGCTATGAACCAATCGCAGCTCTGCAAGAGACCAGACAGGACCTCTTCTTAATCTTGCCTCTTCTGATTCTGGATTGCTGCACTGTGCTCTCAGTCTTAGTCCTGCCTGGAAATAAACTTGATTGGCTGTTGGTCTTAAGTCTTGAGACAGGAGGTGAGATAATCTGCTGAATTCTGTGTTTAATCCCAGGCTGGAACCAGAACCTGGGCACATCATGCTTCTCCAGGACCAGGACTGGGAAGCCTGTGAAGATGGAGTATTGAACTGGACTTTCGCTGGACCAAAAATGGGTAGACTTTAGAGCAACCTGAACAAGTATTGCAGAAATCTACTGTATGGATATTCAAGAGATTTGTGAGTGAAGAAGAAGAAGAAATGAATGAATAAGTGAAAAGGTGTTCCTGTGATCCAGTGGTCAAAAAACATTGGAGGTTACTGATGTGAATAACAAAACAAACAAGCAAACAAACAAAACATTTTGCAAATGCCAAGTTTGGCAAAATTTGTCAGCCTTGACAAATCACTGACAGTAAAAATGTGAATATGAAAACTATATAAGAAAGAAGAAAACAAACTGCAAATGTACAGTGCTTACAAACTCTACTGTAGTTTTTTAAGTAATCCAAACATCACATGTACAATAGATTCAGTTCAGTCTTCAATCTCAAAATATGCAGTTAATGATGTAGTTGTATAGATCATGGCTACTGATTTTAGTATTTAACAGCCTACAAGTACAAAACATATATCAAACATGCATCAAAAACATGTTTTATTTTCTAATTCATAAATATGTAAAAATTTCAGTGCAACAAATTTTATATGAACATATGTATTAGGCCTATTTAAACTCTCTCCTGGATCCTAGGTAAATTGTATTAGGTCTAATATACATACACTAATTTCCAGCAAATGCTGTGTAACTATAGGGAAGTCCTCGAATTCTGTATGATAACTCATGTAGGTGTATACCCTCAGTATCATATTCAGTAAGCCTTTATATATCTACAAGTAACATCAGTAACTCATTATTGCAATAACCCACAGCATGACAACAGCTAAAGATAAAACCTTTCAGGGCGGCTCTGACACTCATGTGCAACTTGTTCTTTTTGTCCAAATGGAAGCTTACATACACATTAAGGTTTCCAGTTAATGTAGTTTGAAAAATAAACAATGATCAGATGAAAATGGTGTGTGCATCAACTTCCAGTCTTTAGAATTGCCATATGTGGGTGTGTTGCATATATGCAGTATTCAAAACAATAACCAGGAAGTCAGAAATGTGACACAGCAAGAGGAGAATCAGTGGTTAATTTTGCAGATGACACCAGCTCACTGGCTGCAGTCACCTGGTTCAGAGTTCCTGATACTGGAGTCGAGTGAACACAACCTCATCCTCCTGCCTCCGTTTTTCCTCTCTGTCCTTTCTGCCATCTGTTCTCCCCTCTCACCTCACAGCAGGAGCATAGCTAACCCCTCACTGGGACAGTTTACCTGTCGGCTCTGAACCAGAAACGTGTGTCTGTTGCCAACAGTTATACCTACAGTATTATTATTATTATTATTATTATTATTAATCCAGTCTTGGTCATTACTATTCATTTTTTTTTATCCATAGACACAAGATCTAGATTGTTTCTAATGTGATGTTGGTTTCATCCAGAATCACCAGTTTCCTCCCATGTCCCAAAAACATACCAGCAAGTGAATTGGTAACTAAATTGCCCCTTAAGTGTGAACGTGTGTTTGCATGGTGCCCTATGCATCCCATCCAGGGTGTATTCCTGCCTGGAATGAATGAATGAATGAATGAATGTATGTATTTTGGTTATGTTATCCAATTACGTCTATACCTTCTGACTGTTCAGACACAGTTTAGGCAAATAGAAATATTCAACCAATCAGATTTAAGTTAAAAATTAAGTGATGGCCATCTTATAAAGAAAAACAGAGAGAAAAGTATGGCATACAGATATAGTAGGTAGACAGAAAGGTAGACAGATTCAATTCCATTGCATTTGTGGTTGTTTAAAGGGGCCAGCTCACCCTTCCCAGAATCCTCTGCACCAAGTAGGGTGGTGCCATTTTCAATGTTAATGATATTCCAAAAATGATCCACAACAATTCAGCAACATCCAAAGTCACAGATCTTAAATTGTAATGTGAAATTGAAGATATTTTAAATTTTCCGTATTTTAAATTCTTTTGACCGAGCCATTCCGTTTTCACATGGTTATTCCTTTGCAATGGAACCGAACCAGCCTCGTCTATCTCACTGCCAGCCGCAAAGGAAAGAAAAAGTAAGGCATATTTTGTTCAAAGCTTCCACATATGACACAGATGAAGAAAAGTTGGAGATGGGTTTTGAATGGATCACTAACAGTCAATTTGCGGAGGTTTTGCTGCACAGAGAGTTAACAGGTAGCAGTCGTGCTTTCAAAACGAAAACAACAAATGGGATTCTAGGAAGGGTGAGTCGGCCCCTTTAAGGTAGGACTTCTTTTGTGCTACGTTTCCAAACACATTGGAAGAGAGATTATGCTCATGCGTCTCACTCCTCACAAATTTCCAACTGTTTGGTTTTTTTTATTACAGCCATGACTGTGTGGTCATTTTATCAATTTATGTAATTTAATGTCATTTACCAACCTCATAAATACATCCAGGAACCTCATGTTCATACCAAGGGAAACAGGATATGTTTAGGCATCAATTGGGTGTCAGTAATTTTGGCACATGTGTTTTAAGATAACATGAGGATGTTTTTTGTTAAAGGAAAGATTTTCTTTGTTGTTTTTGAATAGTGGTATGTAACATTTTTGCTAATTTCCTTTAAAGGTACCAAGTTGAAGCTAAGATATATAGGTAGATACAGTAAATAGGTAGAGAGAGATATAAATGTGTGTGTGTGTGGGGGGGGGGGGGGGGGCAGCAGCTGAATCCTTAAATCCCACTCAGAGAGCCAGCTATATTAGGAACATTTATGGACAAATGACTCATCCCTTTCAAACAGATATTAATGAGAAGAGGACAAAGTCATTCCAGGCCAGTGGTCTTCAGTGCACATTTTTCTTTTTTCCTCATCCAAGGCCAAATGAGGTCACAAGTAAAATAGTCTCCATTATGGAAGCTATCATATCCATTATCTTATTTATTTAGCTATCCACATGGGTGTTGGGTATCATGTCATTATACATAGCCTGTAAACATTTTTTTTTGTCAATTAGCTTTTGCCAATACAAAGTTATTTCCTTTAGTAAGGAAATGTCTCTGTTTTTTGATCACTCTGTGTGCATGCATGCATGTTGATCTATCTATCAGCCTCTCTTTTTCAAACTCCTTCAAAGTGAATACTACTGATCAATATTTGGCAGAAAGAGGGCCTGAGGAAATGATTTAAAATATGGTTCTGGATATATAGTGAATGCATGTGCATACTGAGCAAACTTATGTCTAGCTGTTTTTTGAATTTATGAAATTTCAGCTTAGTGTCACAGTCATAACCTAAACACATTCTTAAAATGACTACTTTATGATACAGGCTACATTTTCCCTGATACTTCCCATATAACAGCTTTATGACCTCTACTGTCACATGCAGTCGCCGAGATGAGAAGCATTTAGAATTCTTATGTAGCTGAAATTAAATTAAATGTTTACAGAAATGCCATCATTGTGCCAGGCCTATGTCTGGAAAGAACAAAAAAAAGATACCTTTTGAATACTTTTTCGAATATTTTGAATGTGAATACTGTGCAACTTCTGCAAGATTACATTATGTCTTTAAATACTGCCTACATCATTGGATGCATTACATGCAACTACAAGAAAAAAACGATAGCAGCACAGATTAATCTGATCTCTGGTTTGAGGGGTTTCCTGTAATACAACCCCTGGGAAAAATTATGGAATCACCACAGTTAGAGGATGTTCACTCAACTTTTTTACTTCGTAGCAAATAAACAAATCACAGATATGACTCAAAGCCATTTTTTTCTTTAAAAGCTGAACATTCTGGCCTTGTGAAACATGCCTCAAACAAGTTAAATTAAATTATTTTAATTAATGGCATATATTTTCCAGATCAAGTAGAGGAAAAAAAATACGGAATCACTCAATGATGAGGAAAGGAAAACATTTTGGAATCACCTTATAATTTGCATTTCTAAAACAAATGCTGACACAAGTGTAAAAATGTAAATTAGTCTGCAGTTAAAAGAGAGTACTTACAGACCTTAACAAGCTGTTAGACATGGCTAACTGAAAGGAAACAAGGCCCCAACAAGAGCTGTCAACTGAAACAATGGAAAGGATTATAAAACTTCTTCAAGAAGGAAATCCAACATGGAGTATGGCAAAAGATGTTGGTTGTTCCCAGTCAGCTGTGTCTAAGTTTTGATGAATGTAAAAACAAAATTGGAAGGTTATAAAAGGAAAATATATGGGTCAATGAAGGAAGACGTCAAAGTGTCAGGATTGAAAACTCAAAGCAATATTCCTTGAAAATAGGAAATGCACAACAAAACAAATGAAAAACAAATGGGCAGAAACAGGAATCAATGTTTGTGACAGAACTGTATGACATCGGCTGAATGAAATTGGATTTACATATAGAAAAGCCAAACAAAAACCAGCACTAACACCTAAACAGAAGAAAACAAGGTTACAGTGAGCTAATGAGAAATGAGTGTGGCTGATTGGATGAAAGTGATATTCAGTAATGAATCACGAATCTGCACTGGCCAAGGAGATGATGCTGGAACTTTTGTCTGGTGCCATTCTAATGAAACATATAAAGATGACTGCCTGAAGAAAACAAGCAAATTTCCTCACTCATTTATTATATGTGGCTGCATGTCAGGTAAAGGACCAGGGAGATGACAGTCATTACCTCAACAGTAAATGCACAGGTATACATTGAAATTTTCTCATTTTGTTTCTCACTTTTTTTCACTTTTCTCATTCCATCGATAAAAAATAGGTTTGATGATGATGAAATCATTTTTCAGGATGATAACGCACCTTGCCATAGAGCAAAGAGTGTTTTCTTCAGGAAAAGCATATCAACTCAATGACATTTCCAGCAAACAGTCCGGATCTCAATCCGATTGAAAATTTATGGTGGAAATTTTAAAAAGTGGTCCATGACAAGGTTCCACCCTGCAAAGCTGATCCGTCAACCGCTATTCAAGAAAGTTGGAACCAGCTTGATGTAGAATATTGTTTTTTAATTAGTAAAGTCCATGCCTCAAAGAATCCAGGCTCTCATAAAAGCCCAAGAAGGAGCAACAAAGAATCAGTTGTGATTTTTTGTTGTTGTTGTTGTTGATGATGATTTGATATTTTCTTCCTCATCATTGAGTGATTCCATAATTTTTTCCTGTACTTGATCTGGGGGGCACAAAATGCCATTTATTAAAATAATTTAATTTAATTTGTTTGCAGTATGTTTTACAAAGCCAGAATTTTCAGCTATTAAACAAAAATTTTTTGTGTCATATATATTATTTGTTAATTTGCTATGAAGTAAAAAAAAAAAGTAAATTTTTTTTAAATAATAATTTTTCTCAGGGGTTGTATCCAGTCTGATAACACCAATGGATGTTCTCGTTGATGATGAGTTTGTAGGCCTTATGGATATTAACCTACTTCATCACAAATATTCCAAACTATGTGAGTATATGCATTTTAGAAAATTATAAGTAAGTCTGAAAACAAGTTTTATTATTGGCCACAAGTTTTATTCTTGGTCACAGTTGTGACCATACAGTCCCTACAGCAGACAATTTAAACATACAGTTCAAGCATGAAATTTAACATAATTATAAACAATATAGTTAGGATTATCTACTTATATATCTACTTTTACTTACTTCCTTTTATGCAGCTTCTTTTTATGCATCGTCTTTCTCAGGTGCATGCTCAAATAAATGGTTTTGGTCATGGGATCAATTGCATCATCTATATAAAAATGTTCATACAAAATGAAGACAACCTACAGCTTAGATTTCATATTTCAAAACAGATCAACATGCTACATGCAGCTGGCACCTTTAATATGTGATGTCTGTCATCTGGTGGGGATGACTCCCATGACGTAAGAGGGTCAAAGGGCACAAGCACACAAGTGACCCCCTTGTACGATGAAGCCTACTCGAGTGCATCAGTGAGGCACAGTGAAACAAAGAGGCTGAGTGTGCTATAGTGCAGCTGCAGCCTCCATCGGCTGCCTCGGGTCGGATCTATGGCCATGTGGGTCACACGGGACCTCCAAATACGCGGTTCCAGGGTAGAACAGAGTGGCTTCCTAAACCCAAACTTTCACATTTCACAAATGACAATAATCCACATAGGGTTCATTAGTTTCACTATTATTCTTTTGGCTATTCTTTCTGTCTCTGTCTCTACAACAGAACCTCTGCTTTAGAATCAGAATATATTATGTTTGCAGTCCCCCCCTCTCCTCAGAAATGGAATCGTCTAACAGCTCCATCAGAAAAGCAAATGTGTGGAAGATTGTAAAAGCCCTCAGCTTCACCTTCGACGCAGCGGAATAGCAGGTATTCTTCACAAACATTCATTATCAGTTGTCAGGGCTGTAAGGATTTTATATATATTTATTTTTTGTAAATAAAAGCTTAGATTATCGTGTTTTATAATTGGTGTTATGCAATGTTGTGCATTAGGGGTCTATACGTTGTTAAATTTTGAGTCTAACTGGTTAATTTAGCTTTGTTTAGATCATTTTATCAGCTCAAGCAGATGAAAAAAATAAACAGTTCAGTTTTGTGAAATGGTCGAATGCCACTATCTTCATGTTTATGTTTAATTAACACTAGTGTTTAATCAGTGTCCACGGTGTTGTGTCCTTTCACAGTCCAGTGATCGGGATAAAGAGGAATAAATGGAGGATCAGCAACTGAAGGATCAGCTGAATAAAGTTTCACTAATTAAAGGTACCTCAAGTAGCTACAACTCTAACACCAAACAACAACAAAAATCTTTAACTTACTTAGTAAACACACTAAAGCGTGTTCAAGTTTCTAAGCATGTCTTGAATTCATCCTTGAGTACATTGTAAGCATTGTTGTTTATGTAAAGTAAGAGCTGAGAAAACTCTGATATTTAGTACATTTAGTGCACTGAACTGCATGGATGTTCATTCTGCATGGATGTAATACAATGCGTGGGGTGCAGCTTAAGCAAGGATATTTCCAGTTTCAAAGCTAATATAGGCCAGAGTGTTCCTCTGTATCCCTCTGTGTCCTCACTCTGCAGAGAGCTTGTGTGCCTGATCCAGAGTGGTACCGATGAGCGGTGAGTCCTACAACCCAGGAATTCATGAATCCTTAATGCCCTCGCTCGATCACGCTCCCCGCAATGTGTGGAGGCCGGGTTTGCTGAGCTATTACAGCTGACTCATGCAGGATATGCGCAGCCTGCTTTTTCTGAATTCCTGTCACTGATTGCATTGATGTCTCCCTAAATTCACCATTTATGGTGTAAGGCCTGGAGTGTGCAAGATGAGGTCATGTCTTTTTAAAGCACTCAGTAGGACGGCCTGATTCTGTGCAACCCAGTTTGAGGAGAATTCCTATGTTAGGTGAAGACAGTTTAGTTTAGAAAACTCAAGCTATAACAGTGTAGACATGCTGATTATGCTTAGTCATTAACATAGTATAAAGTGGTGTTAGGTTTGTGTAAAGTTCCTTTGCAGCTCTCAGGCAGCAGCTTGGAAGAAACGGCAATCCACCCTTAATAGAGACTAGGGCCCTAGTTTAGACGTGAGATGATGACTTGAATTTTTTAGGGTAAATCTATTTTGGGTTAACTTATTAATTCATGGAATAGGCCCATTTACCTGCCCCAGGGGAAATTATCTTACTTCTTTCTGATCTAAATTTAACCTGTGGCCAGTGTAAGTGTGAACTCTGGAAAGGACAGAAATGTCAGGTAATGTATCAACATTAAAATGATTGTCGTAGCCAAATTTGACAAAGGTATGGATGCTGTCATTTTCCTTTGCTAGCACAATAAAATGATTCTCTAATGAGGTTGCTTTATTTATTTTTTTAAAAAGCCGATCATACCTTAAATCATTGTCTTCCATAAAAATTATTGTTCTGATGTAAATGTCTGTACAGATGAGCTGACTCGGAGCTCCATGGAGGCCAGCGAGTCAGAGAAGTTGATCCAACACCTTAATCAGGAGCTGAAGGAGGCCCATGATCAGGCCAATGCTGGCAAGCAGAAGTGTGTGGAACTGCAAGGTAAAGGACATGTGTGTTTTCCTTCAGTGTAGAGGACACAGAGATGATTCCTTCAAAGTTTAGCAGCAGCAAATTAGAAAATTGTTAGCAGCATTTTACAATCTTTGTATAAGAGGTATGCATCAAAACTGAGGGGTTGTGTGTGGGGGTGGGGTTTTTTTTTTTTTTTTTTTTTTGGAGCTCTTATGCAGGAGGTATGAAGCTTGCGGGATAAAGAAATGCTAGGTTGATTAACATGGGAGCATACTGGACTTGCACAGGGTTGCATGATGCATTTACTCTGTTCATTCATTCAAGTTCAGGAACTGATTTATCCAGTTTAGGATAAACAGGATAAATTAGTATACTCACTTGTAGTTTACTAACTTGTTTATATTTTGAAAAGTACAAACTCATTTTTTTAATATATTGAAAACGTTGAGTTGTTCAACTTTCTACAGGATCAGGCAGAAGTGTGTTTTACAATTACATAACAAGTCAACAGGCTGTTTGCACTAGAACTACATAAGTTTATTTTACTCTAAATAAGTAAATATAATGCTGGTAGATCTTTCATGCTCTTCTGAAGCTTGATGGCATCATGAAGTGCCAGGATATTCTAGCCCAAAACTTGGTTGTCTCTGCAAGGGGGCTTGGATGTAAACGAATCTTTCAGTAAGAATCACTGCGTACCACTTGTAGCCAGCTGAAAACCTGTGATCCGAATTTGACAGCAGTCCACATGTACAAATTAAAAAGTTGTTGTTCTCTATAGGGCAGGCTTCACCAAATATGTGGGTGCTGATCATTCTTTTGTTATGCAAAATGCATTGTTTAAGAAAGTTTTCAATGTTTAATAAATAGTGAGGTAAAAAATAAAACTGTAGAACTTTCCCATATATGTAAAGTCAAAATGTCCTTTTCATTAAGAATTTGAATTGCTTGAATTCTACTAAAACTTTGTGAAATGGACTTTAGGTAGGCATTTTATGTAATTATGTTTCCTTAATGGTGTGAAACCCATTACAGGACTTCTAGAGGAAGAAAAGCGGGCCAGCAAGCATCAGACAGAGGAATCTGCAAAGCAGATGAAGATTCTTCAGAGTAAGTGTGAGGGGGAGTGACTCTGTTTACATATAGTATATTCTAGATCACATTTGGCAGGGTGTCGTGTGTGTGTGTGTGTGTGTGTGTGTGTGTGGATGGATGTTAAGTGGATGTTTCTTCTGTGTCTAAAGCTCAGCTTCAGAAGTTGCAGGATGAAATGGAAAATCTCAGGGACCAGAAGGACAGTACTATATTGAGTATGCGACAGGACGCACATGCAGCTCAAGAGGAAATGCAGGTATTGCGCAGAAGCATGGAGAAGGCTGCAGCCGAACAGGAGCATGAGGTCAGCGCTCTAAAGGGAAACCTGGCAACACTCACTGCTGAGCTGGAGAAGTGGCAGTTGACTGCAAATAAGTACGAGCGTGAGATTGACAGCCTGCAGGCAAATCACAAGCAACAGAACCAGCAGAGAGACAAAGTTGCTAAACAGCAAGGTACCACAGTCACTCACACTATACACCTCAGTTTGGCCTAACCTTATTATAGATTTAACTTTAGCTACTGTTAGCAGCAGTGTAATGTTGGTGTGTTTGTGTCAGAAGGAAAAATGGGATCAAAGGTTATTGTAGCTGTTAAAACAACCCAAATTGGTAATAACTGAACTGATGCTGTTAACATTCATCCCAGAGAATATTGAATTACTCATATTACAGGACTTGAAAAGATTGAGCTGAAAAGAATGTATCAAAAAAAATTTCAGTAAGTTGAATCATGTATCCTAAGACTTTAATAGCTTTTATAGCAGGTAGCACAGTAGGAATGCTGCTATGATATAAAAAAAATATATATCATATATATTTTAGGCACTTCCTAAAAGTGGAGCTCATGATGAGTGTAAAATGTGTTAGTAAATAATTCCACGTTATTTTTTAAAAAGCAAATTAAAAATAAGCGCT
>JAOTRR010000020.1:11008254-11025179 GCA_028570945.1 Gogo arcuatus | reverse complement strand
GATAGATAGATAGATAGATAGATAGATAGATAGATAGATAGATAGATAGATGTGTGTGTTCTCTTGTTCTGGCCTCCTGTTTAATTGTGAGTCTCTCCTCTTAAGTAAGAGCATCAGAAAATGTAATGTCTGCTGTGTTGTGCTAAAACACAGCTAAACTGCTAACTGGCTAGCTACATTTCACTGAAGAAGGTGGTGACAGCTAGCTAGTTAGAGCTATAAATAAAATAGACAAAAAATTAGAAATGAACTCAGATAATCAAACATAACCTTAAACTTACGTTTTACCAAATTTACAATACTTACCAATTACAAAGATAAAATAACAAACTATACAAGTTGTGCAAAACTGTTATTTGGTAAGCATACTGACCACTATTGCAGCTCTGAGCCCTTAGTCTGACTGGTTAAATATGTTTTATTTTGAGATGTCAGTTATGTTCATTGACATATCAGTGACTGTCAGTTGGTTTCGAGGTTCCACCACTTTGAGAGATCTCCCAACCATCACATGGAGAAGCTGTGCATCCAGGTGGGAAAAGCAAAGAGCGCACTGTCCAATAAAAGTTGAGTTTTTTTGTCTCTGCAAAACTTACACTCCCATTCACCCCAAGAGACGCACAAAGAGCCACAAAGCCCATAGAAGCCAGGTTTCTGTCAGCACTGTGTCATTGGAGTTCATAATGCATTGTTGTTATCTCACAATCCAATTCATTCATTCATTCATTGTACGATCTTATGCATAACCGTCAATGTGCCATATGGACTAAAATTTCATGTTTTAATTAGTGAAGACCTATAGCATCCAATGGTTTTGTGAGAATTTTATGGGGGTGTAGTGTGTGCTTCATGTAAGTCATTATGAGCTTTCAGGCTCTGTCATTGTAGGCTAAGTGTGAGTACCATGAATTTCCATAGAGTCCCATTCATACACCATATGAAAGCTTGGAGAGCTCAGACTTGGAGAGATCAACCAAATCATCACATAGTTTAATATTTTTCTCAGTTCTCATTTCCTTGTGAGAGCAAATATATATTTATTCTACTTGGGGATATTTGCACATTTTTGAGAAGTCTAAGCGTACCTTATTGGACCCAACTGTTGTAGCAAACTGGTCTCACAGTAGCATAATACATTAATATATGCAAAATCTATCTGTATTTAAAAGCATCTGAACAAGTCACCTGAACAAGTCTTGAGGTCCTCATCAAGTTGGTAACCATGGTTACAGCTACATACAGGTCCTAGTGTACCGTGCTGACAGTGATGTGAGCAGCCTCCATTCCCAGATTCACAACTGTTCACAATCTCCATTTCAATGCCTGTCAGACAATATAGAAGAACCAAAAAGTCCATGAGAGCATATGGATCAAATCACCTAAATTGATCTTCAACCATGAATATTTTCTAGGTTACCCACGGTAGCACTTCCTGCCATCAGATCCTAGTTCATATCCAGGGTTACAGATGCAGGAGAAGGAACCTGGACTGTTTCTGCAATCATGAGCACATGCAGCCTGGCCAGTTTCACATTCATCAATGTCTGAAACACATAAAATACAGCAGTTTTGAGCTTCCTGTTTTGGCAAGTCAAATTATGAGAATTGATGGAATGGGGTAGAATAGAGAATGCTTGAAAACCTGCATAGAATTATTTCAAATCTATTTCAATTGTGGTTTCTTAATACCCTATGCATCACCCTCACTATAAACAGAAATATTTTCTCCAGTGTTTTACTGTACAGATAGGGTCTAGGGTCAGACCTCAGGGTACTGCCTTTTAACACCTGACTGGTGGGCTCACTGTAACTTTAGGCCAAAAGTAATTCTGACACAGGATTTAAACCTCTACTAGCTGGTTTTGTCTATCCCAAGTGAGAAGATGAACCCATCTCACATTCATTCAACCTTGTTTTCCTTTCCCAAATAAAATGTGATATTTCCATCTTTCCAAATGTTCCAGAAGCTCAGGAATGAAATTTCCCTAAAAGGATCCAGTAAGGAGAGGATGTTCCTTATTAAAGAGCTGTCCACAGCAGAGTAAGTGAAGTGAGCTACGGGGTGGAAAAAGCTTTCAGTTATTCATGCCAGAGCCATTTACCTTCACAGCTCTTGTGATCCTGAGCCAGGCTGTAGCCTGTGTGGCAGGCACACTGGGCACGAAGGCCTACATTACGACATGTGTGCATACAGCCACCATTCCTCTCAGCACATGGGTTTCTCACTGTAAGAGAAGCAGGCCACTGTTAGAGCTCATGCTGTAACTTAATAAGACATAAGGAAATACCCAAAATATGTGATCTTAGCATATTTACACTGCAGACCTTTTCTACCTTTTCTTCCCTTATGTGAGAAAACTTTCCCTCTGTGTCTCACAGATTTCTCACCCATACTCCCTTCCAAACAACTGGTTAATTCAGGGCTAAATCAGAGAGTAGTCATGTTTCTAATGGCATAAATAGTATAATTCCTAGCAGTTCTGCACTGTGAGCAGGCTTCCTTTCATCCTCTCAAGGAATTTTCACATGACTAATATCTGGAAGTAAAAAGAAGTTACTAAAAGAAGAAGCTGCTGTTTATTATTAAAGACAGGGCACACACAGAAACATCCTAACAGTGCTTCATGCCCTGAATTTCACTATTTTAACTCCAAGGACCCATGTAAGTACTGTACATACTGTAGTTTCTGATTAGTAAACATTAAATAATTAAATAATAAACATTAATGATAACTTAAGGGTTTAGGGTTAAAAACGACAAATTCAAAAGAAATTTTAAAAAATGGAAAAGAAGCAAAAAGAAAAATGTTGACAGACTGTCACTAAGAACTATTGATGATCCAGAAGTTAATTGCTATATAAAGGTTAGAGATAGGGTTAGCATTCATACTTTTTCTATACACATCTTTATTCTTATGATTGTATGGATTGTATAAAATTATCAGATTTTCTTAATTTAAATCCTTATTTTTTATTTTTTAAATCAATATTCATCAGAGTGCAATCCATTTAATTTCTGTAGAACTCCATCATTTATCTTCTAAAGCATTTCATCATCATTACTTTATTTAACCAGGTAAAGTCTCATTAGATTAAAAATCTATTTTTCAAGAGTGACCTGGCAAAGAGAACAGCAAACATTGTTACAATAAAACACAAACAATACAAATAAACAAATACATCTGTCACACTACAAATAAGTGACCATACTGTAATATCCAGTTTCTATGCAATAAAAGATCATGGACAAAATATATACAATTTCAAAAATGATTCCAGAGCAAATTTAGGAGCAATCACACTTACCAAGAGCACTATTTTCTGCCCCTTTAAAATGTACTTAAATTCTCCCATGGGAACCAGCTCTGTCAATTTCAGTTCTTTTTGTACATTATTCCAGGAGAAAGGTGCAGCATATTTAAAAGCTTTTTGCCTAATTCTGTTCTGACTCTAGAGACAAACACTTGTAAAATATCATGAGCATGTAGGTCATATTGATTTTTGGTTTTCACACATGTATGTACACAGATAAGAAGGAACCAGCCCATGGAGTGGCTTATATATAAAAGCCAACCAATACGAAAGTCTGCAGACATACAGGGATGGCCACTTAGTAGCAGATAGAGAGAACAGTGGTGTACGCAGTTTCCACATCCATTAACAAGGCACAAAGCATAATGGTATACAGTATCCAATTTCTTTAGGTACAGGTCAGATGCATTCATAAAGAGCATCTATGGACTGTTTGTCTATCTGGAGGACAATCATTATCGACTGCGTGTCTCCAGCTGATTCAAAATGGTAGTGTTTACTGGGGAACAATGGACTCTAAAGTGGAAGTGCATTTTGGCAGGCATGTGGATGCAGATCCTTTGTTTACCAAGAAGATGAAGCTGAATAATGTAAGTTCTTCTTGGAGGAAATTGCAACAACTTCAAAGCATGCCAAAACACACAGCAATTTAACACATTTAATATTTATTCACTTCAGCCAACTAAGCTCTGTTTTCCATCCCAATAAATTACTTCAGCTGGAGTCTTAGTTTTGTTATTTGTTATTGCTGTGTCATTGTCATCACTAAATTTGACCCAACCAGCGAGCTTTACAAACTTTTTATTAAGATGGTGTATCAGTCCTTGATGATCTATAGCACTGTTCCAGAGTATGAATCAATAGCAATATCAAGTCATGTGGTAAGAGCCTATAGGCAGGCATCCAGATAGGCTTCCAGATATTAGGCTTTCAGCTTAGCTAGAAGCTCAAAGACGCCACATCTGAGTGCTTCAGCAGATATTTTAGCTGTCTTTCTCAAAGACAGAAAGCCTTTCATCCATCAATAATGTAAATAGAAGGAGGCCATATTCACTATTTTATTAGTCTGGATACCTTTAAACTTTTCTAATCCTTTTCTTTCTCTGCAAGAAGCCAAAAAGAATCCATCAATGTCCATGTGGTTCAATTACCATGGGATAAATGATGCCTAGTCCATAGGTTCTCCAGTTTCCTTCAACCTTCCAAAAACATGCCAGTAGGTGAATTGGCTAAGTTAAATTACCCCTAGGTATTGCATAAGTGTGTGAATTTGTGGTGTGTGTGCTTATAGCACCCTGTAATGGACTGGTGTCCCATCAAGAGTGTATTTCTGCCTCATGCCAGGTGTTCCATGGATAGAATCTGGATACACTATGACCCTGACCAGAATAAAGCAGCTACTAAAGTGGGTGAGTGAATGAGTGAGTGATATTTAAGTTGTAAATTTCAACATGCATGTAATTATTTTTTATTTAATGATTTATTTTACTATTTATTTATTTCATGCCAAGCACTTCGCACATGCTATATTGGCACACTCAGCCATCCACACAGTGACATGATCACCCCAGCTTTTTTTTCCTTATTGGGAAAAAGAAAACAAGTTGTACTGTTCTATCATCACTTTCCAGATATCACTCTTTAAATTGGCTATGCCAACTATTTTATTTTACATAGAGCTGTATGGAAAAAACAAGTGATGGGCACTTACATTTGCAGTGTTTGCCGTCAGCAGTAAGCTGGTAGTTATGTCTGCAGCGACACTGGAAGTGGGCAGGAGAGAGTTGTACACACTGCTGTTCACAGCCTCCATTACTAATAGCACAGGAGAGCGCAGCTGAGAAGCACAGAGTGAGAGTTACACACAGAGATTATCCAATAATGCACAACTGTTTAGATAATAAGTGTTTTAAAAAGTGTTGAAACAAACACTGACAGGACTGTACACGGTATATTCTAATGATACAGTATGTGTCCTACAAATCTTGATGTTAATATTAAAAGGTTGTTTTCTCATTTTATCTTCATCCCAATAGGACAATATTAAGGCTATGAAATATGTACAAGCTGCTATAAAAACCTGCGTAGAAACTATTTCAGATGTAATTCTATTATTCATATAATTGATTGGACAGCTACAAATGTTACTGGATTTCTGTGGGACTATAAAATACCATTCTGTTCACTTCTGTAAAGCCTAGAAAAATAAAATTGACTGGGTCATTGTTTCCTTAGTAAAATACTGACAATGGTGGTCCTGGTGAAAAAAAAAAAAATCAACATGTTTCTCATCTCCACTCAGCACTAAATGTAATATCTAGTAACCCTGCCATTCAGCACCCTCAAAAATGTTTGTAAACAGTACCATTGCTTTTCAATGGGATGGGACACTCTAACATAACATCTCTAATATCTTTCATGAGAAAATGTAAATGGAATGTGCATTTAAAACTAATTTAATGCATGTAATTAGACTGTAAGGACCACCTTTGTAATTTAAATAAGTTTGAAATCCATTAACTATCCTATAAGATAAAAGATAAACACCTAAGGTAGAAAAGTTGTGTCCTTGAGGTCCCCAACCCACATTCTCATAAAAAAGAGAATTAAACGGTCCCTTATCTTATTGTTGTGGTTGTACCATCAAGCATACACCTTTTCTACCTTTAGTATGTATCTTTAACCTAGAAAGATGCATATATTATATACCTTTAAAGCTTTAATCTACAAGGTAATTATGATCCAATTATGTATTGGTACACTATTTCTAGGTGAAAGATACATATTAAGGTACAAAAGATAAAGGTACAGCTACAGCATCAAGGATAGGAACAGTTTAGTACTTTTTTTTGAGAGTGCAGTCACAAACAACGGTACACTTTAGTATGTTTTTGCCTGAGAGTGAACTGAAACCTATAATAATAAGGTGAAACAATGCAGTAAATTGTCCTGCACTGCACTGTTCAAACCCATTAAACAGAAGCTGAAATGGGTTGAGCCAATTGAGTAAAGAACACTGTGTTTATACAGTGTGAACATTACCAGTTTGCCCCTTTGCCCCCCGTCGTGCCACCCACACCTGTAATCACGGCAGTATGATGCTCAATTATCAATGGCTTTGTACCAGTGACAGCTGTATCTCACCCTTACCTCTCTATTCATTGTTTAGCACTGCAATGGTGTTTCCTTTTTAAAAAAAAAAAAGTGTGACTGCAGGGTTTTTACACACTCTCATTAGCTTTTGTTAATGATGCTCTTCAGTTGGGACTTATTCCTTTGGGGCTTATTTTAATTGTAGTAGCCTGTTAGTCTTCCTGTGTCAGGAATCAGGAAAAAGATTTTCTGGATTCATTTGAGCTATTACACAGGGTCAAAGAAATGTTACAGCTGAAAGGCTGGTAAACACACAAGACATTAAGCATGTATTTGAAAGTAATGGAAAGTGCGATCTTAAAAGCAATATAACAGACTGTTCACATTTGTTATGCACACAAGGTATGTGTGAGGTTTGTATCAGTCATCGTGCATCCAAACATTCAAAATGGCAATGTTTTGAAGCTGGATGGAGATATACCTCGTGGTATTCCAAATTACAAACAGAAGCCTGGATAAGAGAATGTTTCCAGGGGTAAAAAGTGGTACCCCATTCTGCAGAAGAAATTAATTTGCTTGCAGTAGAGTTATTAAGCACCTACCTGTTGACTTTAAAAGCTTTATGAGTATCTGATACAAGACATCAGGATGATTGCCAGCTTTTTAAGGGAACATTATGCACACCAAATGATCCAACAGTCTGTGATTAATTAGCATATCCTTCTGTGGTTTAACTGAATCCAGCTGGTTCCCTCACTCACTCACTCAGCACCACTGGCTTTTGGAATGAACCTGGGCTCACAACCCTGGACTCCTCACATTTACTGAAATAGCTTAGGACCTCTTCCCAGCGGAGGAGTTTGGAGCATCTAGATACTCTCAGAGACACAGTGCAGCTACTGCTTCAAACTCACAGCAGAGCAGCAGATAGATGACTGCCTATTATTTTAAAGTGTTTAAACACAGAGGCTTGCTTCCAGGACATAAAATTCATGAATGGCAAATGGAAGCCAGTGGAACTTGATATATCAAGGCCACCTCTCAACTTTTCTAAATGAATGCCTTTTTATTTCACTTAAACAAATGACAGCTGCTTTACAGTAATAGCAAAGAACTTGGTGAGTCTTGAGAGAATGTCATGATTAAAGCTGTAAACCACATCCTCATCTTAAGAATGACATCAGAAAGTCATAAAAATTCTCCATAAGTAAATATGTCAAAGAAGGAAAGAGTTTTTTGTGCAATTAAATGCACATGGCTAAGAAATCCTCTTGGGTTCCAAAGAATGGCCTTTAAGCCATGTTTAGGAACATCCGAAGTGGAGTCATAACTCCCTGTGTGGCACTGTCTAAATCTGACCAAAATGGTGGCTGTCTAATTCTAAAGAGAAGGATGATGAATCACTTTTGGTCATTATGTGAGACAATGTGTTAACTCAGAATGACGTTTTTGTCTGACACCTTGTTCATCAAAGGCAGAGCATTAGTTGGCTGAGGAACAAATAAGATATATGAAATGAAATGTTGCTCAACCTCACTGCCCCAAACAGACTATAACAAGGGCTGTACAGTACAGAACAGTAGGAAACATTCAGCTAGTATGGAAATAAATAGTGCTTTCATTTCTTCTCATATGCAGAGCTGAAGGTGGAGTCCTATATCGGCTTTGAAAGTCATCAGCCTTTGGATTGTGTTGACAGAATCCAGAAGTTCAAGCCAAGGCCAGTCACCAGTCTGTCAGCTATGATATTGGCCTCTTGTGAAACCCGTGCATCACTCACCAATACAAGTTCGGCCGTCAATGTGTAGACGGAAGCCTGGGTTGCATTCACAATAGTAGGAGCCTCTGGTGTTCACACATCTGTGCTGGCAGCCTCCATTACGGACCTGGCACTCATTGATATCTGTAGATAAACAATTAGGAAAGCAATCAGAGACTAGATCGTGTATCTAAATATGGTTTGATGAGGTCAAACCATGTTATCTGGATAAGTACTGTATATTTTCTTTTTCAATTTCTACAGAAACAAAACAATGAATCTTTCAGAGTTTTGACAGACAATTTGTATGGCTCAAATTAACAAGTTGTTTCCAGGGCTGAAACACATGTTCAACCATTCTTTAAAAAAACAGCTCCTTAATACCTGCAGTCTCTAACAGGCTCCAAAACTAACACTATGCTAAGCCCCTACTGAAATACTAAACTATAAGCAAACAGGTTAAGTAGAGTCTTTAATGCACCACTGGAAAACACTAGAAACTAGTGACTGAGTCCTAAGGCATAGTTCAAGAAGTTTGGATAGAGAATCACTAAAGCAAAACCTATAATTAGCTCATGCTGTAATTCTCTTTTACTCAGTAGTTCTCTATAATGCCTACACTACAGTCTCTCCTGGCTCCTTCAGTTTACTGCCAAATCTAAACCACCACCAGACCGCTGTTATTCAAGATGAGTGTTTTCCCCACAACAGCACCATTACAACATATAAAAATGATCAAAATGTCAAATTTATACCTTGCACATAACTTACACCTCTGTATTCTGGGGGAAAAGCCCTTAGCTTGGATTACATTGAGCTGCTTCTAGGCAATAATACAGAAACCACAGAAGAGAATGGCTTAAAGTAAAGCATGGGTAGCTGTTATAAATACATCATATTCCTGCTGAAAGTACTGCTGTAGTTTTTCTTTTTATAAAAAAAAAAAAGGGGGGGTAGGTTCTGGATGTTGTTCAGAGATGCTTGGTGGTCTCATCCCAAAAAGAAGCAGGGATTAAGCACACTCATAGAAAAAATGAGCTGGGTGAGTGTCAGAATTAGTCCTTAGAGCTAATTTTGTTAGACTGAGAGTTTTGTGCACCATACCAAACTTAACATACCTACTATAAAAGATCATTAAATATCATTTTAATCCTGAAGATTTCTTTGATTTGTCCCTCTAGGGGAAAACAAAAAAATTAAAAAAATAATATGTAGAACCATACAATAGTGTGTTTCCCTTTCAGAAGCTGAGAACCCATAACTATCCAAAGAACCCTTCAGGGAAAATTGTTTGAGTCTAAGAGACTCTTATAAAGATTCACTTATAATGGTTGAATTATTTAAGCACAATCACACAACTTACAACCCTGGGCTACTATACATATACTCTGCAGTACTTTCTGTTAACTGGCTCCAGATTAATCCTTGGAGGGCTACTATGGAAGTTTCTAATCATTATAAGTGTCTGTGCTTGGCATCTACTTTGTATGTTCCTCCTAGTGGAGATCTGGACTGAGCACTGCAGCACAGCATACAAATATGTGTCAATTAGAGGTTAAATGGTATGAAGGAAGGAAGGACAATTTTAAAAAAATATGTGCTGGCAATCATTATCACTTTAAATTGACATCAAATTATTTATTACACCACTTAGAACTTTTCTGCTTTTACCAAAGAAATATAAAGGGATATGCATTACATCCTGTGGGAGAAGAATATGTAGATAATATTGCAGGACAATTACAGGAAGTCTAAGAATTTTGTTCATCATAATGAGATAAAATGTGTTTTTTTTTTTTCAGTTAATCTTTCATCTACCATGTTCAATATCCAATTTCCTCAGTTTCCTATTCTTGACCCAGGCCTCCTTTTGTACCTACAGCTGTTTTAAAGGGAGGATCTCAGCAAGATAAAGCAAACGAAATGGTCAAGCAATTGTTCACTAGACATCAATGGGTCTCCTGATTTTAAACTGTCACTTTAAAGAGATGCGCTAGGCAAATGACTAGACTGTCATTAGACAGTCTGACTGGCCTTCAGAGTAAATTAAAGAGCTTTTAATGCTGATTAAATGTCCTATTTATAGATCATTTACTAAAAAAGAGATTACTTATCTGGCATACATCTTTGATCTCGTTTATTATATTCATTCATTCATCTTCACCAATCACTTTTTTCTTAGTTGAACTCACAATGAGTCCATTGCCTATCCTGAGAACATCCAGCACGAGGATGGAATACACCCTGGATGGGACGCAAGTCCATCACAAGGCATCGTGCACATGTGCATTTGCACACTCATTCACACCTCGTGGAAATGTAAAGTAGCCAATCCACACACCAGCAGGGAGGTGGGAGGAAACTGGGGACCCCAGAGAAAACCCAGACATACATGAAGATAGGTAGAACATGTGAATCTCCACACAAACAGTAACCAGAGCTCAGGATCAAATATAGGAGCTGGGAAGTTGCAACGCATCATTCTGCCCTGTTTATTAAATTGTGATGTCCTTATTAATACCAATGATTTTAATTAAGAAATGTTTAGCCAAACTGAGGCAAATCTGAATGTTCATTGCAAGGACTGCTTTAGGTATTGTACTGAAGAATCACATCAAACTGTACACATTTCTTCTTCTGCAGCCAAGAATTACTTATTCACACCAACAGAGCCAGAAAACAAATTCATTCTGTTAAAATGACATGGCGAAGTCTTTAAAATAAATCAAAGATACAACTGTTAATAACATATTTTTGCTATGATAATAGCAAATAAAACATTTATTATTTTGCCACACATTGCAGGAAAATTGTTAAACATCATCTGTGCCACTGTAAAATGCAGCTCATGAAGTAAATTAAGGATTAAAAAGGAATTCTAAAAGACTAATATTTGCAATGTGCTGTGTATGAATTAAAGGGTCTGGAGTCTCCACAGCACAATGTAATTCACACAAGCCCTGAGAAGACTACAATTGCTAAAGAGTAATGGAGACCACCTGTCCAAGAGATCCGACAGGAATCTTAATTACAATGGCCCAGAGAAAGAAGCTGACATGACACTGAAAAAGTCCACAGCAGCAATGTGGTATGTGCTGAGAGGAAAGACCCCAGTCCATTCACAACACCAGGAACAAATAAAAAAAATTGCTGGTGTTTCTCTTGAGACTGGAAATGCATGAATTGACTGTGAGACATAGGTTAGAGGCTATATGTGGCCTGGAAGCTTTTACTCCTGTATACTTGATTTGCAATTCATATGACACTAAGTAGGAACATGTCCATGGATAACTGATTAAATCCTGCAAGGAAAGTGCATGTGTTGGGTGTCATTCCTCAGAGGGAGGATAAAGCAGTATTGATGTTTTGTTGCTGCCTCCCATGACCACATTCAACAGATTGCATAATGCAGGAGGCTATTCACCATAAAATAATACTTATATTTGGTGAAGCATAATAAATATTTAACTTAATCAAGTCCACACTCCTTCATCTAAAAAACGTTTCCTCTTTATCTCAAATCAGGGGCTTTAAAATAAAAACATGCTGCTCCTAAGCACATGGTTTTTCACAAGCTAATATTCTAGCAAACTAGCATACTAGCTCAGGAAAAACAGCAGTGGCTACAGTCAGCAACAAGCATTTATAATCTGGTGTATGGGAGCACTTAGGCATCCTGGTAAGTTATGACAGTCAGTGAGTGGTGGACTGAAGCATTACAGTGTGATGAATCTGACAAATACTGTATGTGTACAATACACCTGCACTAATACTACAGATACATCCACCTAATATTACAACTCATTGCACTTTCTATGATTTAACCTGAAACTACCCTCAAATTATCCATATTTATACAAAACTTGATAAACAGCAAATAGCCTCAAACTGTGGTTGCATATCTTGAGTCAAAATCTGTGAAAGTGCGCCACTCAAATCTCTGTAATGGCTTCTGTTTGTCTTACTTATTTGTTCTGGAACTATTTGCACTTATGATTAATCTTCTTTATGGCGTGAATAATCTTACCTGTACACCCTAGACAGACCCTATTGAGAAGAGGCTGGATTCCCTTTTGATTCTGGTTCCTCTCAGAGTTTCTGCCTCATGAATCTAAGGGAGTTGTCTTTGCCACTTTTAGTCATGGTTTGCTTGTTAGGGATAATGAGACTCATATTTCTGTAATCTGTTTTGTGACAGTGGCTGTTGTTGAAAGAGCTCTACAAATACAAATTGAATTGACTTTTAGTGGACTTTGGTTATTTCACGGTCCAGACTGAAACAGGAAGGTGACTATTTTAAAGGTTCTGTAGAGAAATAAGGATTAGAAAAAGGTGATATTACAGACTGCCAAAATCATAGTCTGTCTACCCCATTTGTAGAGTAAAAAATAAGGGCACATAACAAATCAAAGTATGAAGATGCGGTTCCAGCTTCTGACAGATGAAAGGAAACTGCAACTGCTGCAAACGGATCATGCCAGGCAGTCTTCTTTTAATCAAATACACACTTTCTTCAGTTTATATATTGGAGATATTTATCCAAGATATAAATACACAGCCAAATCCCCTGTGTTAAATTGACACTTAGCTAAAGTGATCACTGGTAATCTGATGGTTTTGTGGTAATTCAGCGCCTGCTGTTACACCAATAGAGGTGCCCTTTCTCACAGCTAAAATTCTTACTTACAAAGCAATCTACAACCCAGAAAAGACATAAAACTAAGGATTAAAAATAATACTACTAAATAAATTAATTCCTCTTTCACCAAGAAATCAAATTGAATTAATTTGGCTCACAGAATCAGTGTGCACTGCAGGCATATGCTTGTTTAACTGGCTTTGAATCAGAGCATCTGAGAGTTGGCTGAGGATGTCTAAGCACTCAGGCAAACCATGCAGTTTTTCTTCATGTGTCAGGGTCCATCAATTATTCTACCATTACTTTTAAACCCTTAGACATGATTAGAAATGCTAATGAAATCTTTCACATTCTTCATGATTCTTTGATGTTATACAAGGCTAATTAAAAGCATGTTAACTAATTGGTTTAGTGCCTTCTTTTGTTAGTGTCACAGATCAGAGAATTGTTTAGCATAATTTATGCATTTTTGCAATGTGGCCAAAATAATTTAGTTATTTTTTCCACTCAAAAGTCAACTCCCATCCTGGGTATTTTAGGACCTCCAGCATTTTTTTTACTTAATTAATAAATAAAAATTCTTCATAACTGGACTTTGTTTACTTCATAATCTTTTTAGCACTTATTTTTAGTGACAAAATGTAACATCCTAATATTTCTCTAGGTCTGTTTGTAATTGTATAGCTTTTGGAAAACCATGAAATACACAAAAAGAAAGTTGGTGCTATACTCTAAATCCATAAATTTTGCTTTGGTAATGCAACTGACAAAGTTACAGTATAATGGTTATGTGCAGGAACAAATTAATTATTGGTTATATAGCTTCCTCAATAACTTTCTAAATGCCCATAATATTAGTACTAAAATTGTGCCAAATTATTTATTTCAAATAATTTATCATTTATACTACAACACATTGATTCCAAGGCTATTATTTCTTGCTTATAAAAAGTATATTACTTTAAGAAAATTAAGTTACTTTAAGTAACTATAAGTAGACTTTAAGTTACTTAAATATAAAATTTGTGTACAGCATGCAATAGGGCAGATATTGCCAAAGGTCTATAGTGAGTACATGGGCTGAATTACATTCTGTGGGTTACAATTTCAGCAATTTATTACTAAACAGTTTTGTTTCATTATTTTAATTTAATGTTCAATATTTTTTTATTCTTTTGAGAATATGACATTTCTTAAAACATCTCTCATCTGTTCCCAAACAAGACTTTTCTAGCCGTCCATAATTTATTAAGTGATGAGTGATGGATGTTTCACTGCCACGGCCAAGACATTACCAAATCATACAGGCAGATGTATGATTTCATGTATTATTGTTCACCCTATATAGCAACAGGTTAACAAAAATGATTATTATGATAATGTAGTCTCCTGCGTATTCCAGCAATTAAACCCCTTATTCATATGTAATTCTATAGATAGCACTCACCTGTCCCCACATATCCTGTGTGGTATCCATTGAAGCAGGTGTAGCAGTTCCTAGGAAAGTAACGGTAATATGTATTCCCAGCACCCAAACTGAGGGCTACCTGAGCCCAAATAGTCACAAAAAATAAGTACCACCAAGATGACATAATGATGAGCATGGACTGAACCACTGACACTGAACTCAGACACAAACAAATGTAGGCATATTAGTAAAAGAAACCCTGAGCACTGACAGAGAGAGAATTATGCATTAGATAAAGACAACACACTGCAACTGCTGCTGTGCAAGCTGAACACCAGCTGTGTTGTCCTGAGTATCATGTAACACTTTTCTTCTCTCCTATACGCTGTGTCTGTCTGCCTCTCGCTCTGTCTTCTTGTCTCCTCTGCCACTGCCAAAGTCTTCTCATTCTCTCTACCTCTCTCTGGTTCTTCTCTCTAAGCTCTGAGAGATATGCATGCCTGGGTTGTTGTGACTCTCTGGCTCCTCCTTCACTGCTACGTCTATATCACTTCTGTCCAACCTCAATGTCCCTTTCTCCCCATCAGAAATTAAAGAATTCCCCAAATCAACAGACCTCTAGTTTGCTGAATTCACTTACAACAGTGGTCATGAGCCATATTCTCGGAGATCTACATTCCTTATGTCCAGTCTTAAATTGATTGGGATCTTCTGAGGGAAAAACCAAGGATCAAGGATCACTTGAACAAAACACAATGGACACAAGAAAAATTAAAAGAATGGTTTGTAAATCAATAACTAGATAATTATCTAGCTCTATTCTCTACAGTTAAGTGCAAAAGTTTGCATCCCCCATGATTTCTGGGTGGGAAAAATGCACAATTATTGTACAACATAAACAATGTAAAATTATAAAAAGATTTTAGAAATTAAATGAATGAATCCTGCAACAAGAAAACAATCTAATCAGAAGTTAAAAAAGAAAACCAAAATAGTTTGAAAAGAAAGTTTTGCCATGACCCTATTGAACTCAGGACTCATTTGAAGAAGGCAGTGTACGATATCAGGCATATTGGTTGGTTGGTTGGTTGGTTGGTTGGTTGATTGATTGACAGACAGACAGACAGACAGACACCCACCCTCAGAAAGGGAAACGCAGGTTTTGACATTGTTTTTTTTTTTTTTTTTTTAAAGACGTTAACAGACCCTGTGCCTGGTATAGCCTTAGATTTTTGTTTTGGCTAACAGGAGTGAAACACAACATGATCTTCTGCTGTTGTAGCCCATCTACCTCAAGGCTCAATAGGTTATGCTTTCTCAGATGCTTTTCTGCTCACCACAGTTGTAAAGAGTGATTACTTGAATTACTGCATTCTGAAAAACTGGAAGTCGTGGTCGGTCACATTTAAAAAGAAAAACATTAGGTATAATTCACATAAAAATATAAAATTTCTCATCAAAACATAATTTCATTGCTTATACTAAACTTAATTTAAACAAGTTTCTAATTACTCAATTTAATTATGTAGAGTGAGTATGATCAATTCTCAAATCACGTAGTATTAATGTAAACCAATTACATTATGAAATCTCACGAGGATGTTGGCACTGACAGGAATTATAACTACAGTATTAAATTAAGGCAAATTAAAATGTGTGTGGTAGAATAGTGCAGCAGTAATGTAGTTTTTGCTGAATGTCAGTGACCTGGGTTTTATTCTCAGCTCAGATGTGAGCCTGGTGTTCAATTTTATTCAAGGCTTTGAAAATACATGATCAAATCAGGTTGGATGTACAAAAACAAATGTGTTAATATTACTCAATTCAATCACATGGAACTGGATAGATATATATATATATATGCGCGCATTTAAATTAAATAAATTCAACGGGGGGGTTTTTTCAGTGTAGACTTCCATCAGCTCAAACCAGTCTGGCTATTCTACTCTGACTTCTCTCATCAACAAGGGATTTCTGCCCACAGAACTGCCACTAACTAGATGTTTTGTGTTTTTGCACCATTCTGTGTAAACTCTATAGACTGTTGTCCATGAAAATCCCAGGAGATTAGCAGTTTCTAAAATAGTCAAATCAGCCAGCCTATCTGCCACCAACAGCATGCCAAGGTCACTGACTTCACATTTTTCCCCATTATCAACTGAAGCTCTTGACCAGTATCAACATGATTTTATGTATTGCACTGCTGCCACATGATTGGTAGAGTGGATATTTGAATGAATGTTCCTAATGAAGTGGCTGATGAAATGGAAGAAACAGACTTTCACACCTAGCCTTTGGTCTTAATAGTTTATACACCATTACACTGCATGTCAACAGTCAAACATTCAATAAGTTGTATGAGAAAAAGTATACATGTTTGGGGACATTTCTTCAAATGACTATTTCTTCAAATGTTCAATTAATAACATTACTAGAAATAGTTCCATAGCCTTAATGTCCAAAATCAGTCATGATGTTAAAATTTGATGCATCAGATGGTGGAGGTTCTTTATTGACCAAACAGAGATGTTACCCTGTGAATTTATCAGTACCCTGTATATTGAGTGTACAGCTGTACCATGTACACTCACCGGCCACTTTAATAGGAACTCGTTCTTGATCCTAAGATTCCTGTTCTTGGCTGGCAGGAGTGGAACCTAATGTGGTCTTCTGCTGTTGCAGAAGATGCTTTTCTGCTCACCACGGTTGTAAAG
>JAOTRR010000020.1:10987801-10999609 GCA_028570945.1 Gogo arcuatus | reverse complement strand
TTTTCTGTAAAGCTGCTTTGCGACAATATCTGTTGTTAAAAGTGCTATACAAATACACTTGACTGCTGCCGGGTATCACGTTGCATAATCCACTAGGATTAACACAAGACAATACCCTCCTGCAGACCGACCTAATGGCCTGAAAAGATCCACACCAATTCTTTCAAAGGGGATCTCAATCAATGATAAGGCACACAATGGTGCTTTTGGGGTGGCCGGTGAATTCACCAGCTGACATTCACACAACATAACGCGCAACACATGCTAACATTGCTGCAAATGCCTGGCCAATAGAAATAGGCCATAAGTCAGTTCAGTGTTTTGTCCTGACCTAAATGCCCCACCATGCGGTTATGATGAGTCACGTGGAATAAAAGTTCCCTATGGCTCTTCGGGACCAACCACTGGGTCGTTTCCTCTCCGGTGTGAGTGTCCTGCATCACTCAATATAACCTATCTTTAATAATTCAAAAGTACGGGTAGGAGAGTGCAAAGTTAGGCTGGAGGTTTTAACCATCAATTACTCTCACTTGGTCAAAAGCGTGCCTCAGGGTTTCGCTTTGCGACTGCTCCAATAGGAAATCCTGAAGGGAAATCCTGAAGGGAAATCCATGTGGAGAGTGGAGGGGCAGAGCCCTCCCCACCCTCCGTTTTCCCCTGACATGGAGCTGATGCAGACGGCCCTGGGACTGCCTTCCCAGATAACGCTGCACTGGAATCCCCCCCCCCCCCAGAGTTTCATTGCAGCAGGTCCCATTCACAAATAAATGCTTTCCTAATACTTTAAACCTTGGCCAGTTTGTCCCCAGAATTAGTGAATGGGTGAGGCAAGGACTAACTGCCACCTTCACACTATGCTTTTCGCCCCTAAATTGGATAGTGATGGGACCAGCGGATATTCGTTAACATCATCGTGTACACACCTCACCTTCACCAGTTGTGCATTTCCCAGTGCCCTGCACTGAATCAGGCTTTGATGAACTGAGATTTGATTACATCCCAAGTCCACCAAGGCCTGATGTGTACCACCTTGAATACTCACTGCCACTCAGTACACTCCTGCTCAATCAGGGGAGGCCCGAGGCATGTCAGGAATGTAGATCAGAATCCCCACCTCCTTAAGGGGATGCTGATCCCGGAAATGCCCAGCTTTCCCACCACACCTGCAGACCTGCCCGGGCTTTGTCCCATTCTTGTTGAGCACAGACCATTCCACCTGTGGAAAAAGAGAGGGAGTTAGTGGCAGCATTTGCATGGAGGCACAAAAGGGTGAGGGGAAACGGTGAGGAACACTGGTTCAGGAAGTGGGCTTCGGGGCAATTGGCCCCCGTTTCCATGGTGCAGAGATAGGGGAGGAGTGAGAAAATACAGGAGGAGGAAGAGAGAGAGAGAGGGGGAGGGCGGGGGCGCCTGCTCCCGGTCCGCCAGCCAGACCACCTCCTCCGGTGATGCTGTGCGGTGGCACTGGACCCAGGCCAATGCTTCTTCTGGAAGCTGAACGATGAACTGCTCTGGTACCACTCGGTCGATGATGTCATCAGTGTCACACTACTCTGTCAGCAGCCACCGTCATCATGGAGCTGTTGGTCAAAGGTGAATGAGCTCAATAAATGCCAGCATACAGAAGCGCTAGCAATGTTGTTCCGGGGTGCGGCCGACCAACAGCAAGATAGCCCACTTCAGGTCCAGATATTCCAATAAGTTGGTGGCTAGGAACTGCTGGGCTGTAAGCTAGCCCTCCCCCGACAGGAGCGGCAATAGACAGACTGCCTTTTGCAAGGGTGGCCATGAGCACGCTTCTGTGACATGCTCAAACAGCTCCACAAAGGTATTGGGATCATCCTGCAGACCGATCTTGACCAACAAAATGTGGTGTGAAGCCACAGCATCCATGGGAGCATCTGCTGGAGTACCCACTGGCTGGATCAGTCACTGGATCACCTGCTGGTCCTCCGCTTCCTCACAGCCTGGAAGCACTGCTCCTGCTTCATGCACAGCAAGATGAGGGCCTGATGTTGACTTTGGTGGATGTTGACAAGGGTCTGGAGGATATATATTAGATATTTTAAAAATACTGCAAGATACTGTCATTTGGGTGTCATGGTGGTGCAGTGGTTAGCACTGTTGCCTCACAGCAAGAAGGTTTGAACCTCATAGCCAACTGGGGCTGTGTGGAGTTTGCATGTTCTCCCCATGCCTGTGTGGATTTCCTCTGGGTGCTCTAGCTTCCTCCCACAGTCCAAAGACATGCAGACTGGGTCAACTGGCTATTCTAAATTGCTCATAAGTGTGAATGGTTGTTCATCTCTGTGTTAGCCTTGTGATAGATTGGCGACCTGCCCAAGGTGTACCCTGCCTCTCACCTGAAGTCAGCTGGGATTGGCTCCAGCTTCCCCTGCAACCCTGATGGATAAGGGGTAGAGATAATAGATAGATGGATACTGTCATTTGAGAATTCAGCCAAACAGTACGCAAACTGCATTGGCCTGCAACAGTGTGACAGAACTTGAGGAGCAAGTAAAACATATTGTTGATGTAAAGTTTAAACAAGAGTAGTAGCAAAAAGCTTGGCTTGAAACAAGATTTTCTTCACACCACCAAAAATTATAATAACCATGATCCTAATTACCCTCTCCTAACCATTAGGAGCAGTGAAGATAACTTGGATACCTTCTTGTTTGCAAGGACTCTCTAATGGAGCAAGAGAAAAGTGTTTGCCCTTTCATTGGGCAATCGCAAGCTATCCAGGGCCAGAAGTCAATAAGAACGACACTAACCAATTGCAACATCAGTGAGCTCACATATGCAGAACAGATAGTATATGCCTCTGCATGTGTTAAGCTGCCCTGTGATGCAGCATGAGGAGCAGTTCAAAACTTTGTAGAGTCTTGGAGGATACACATGTCAGAGTATTTGATATAAATCAGGTTGTAAAATAGAAATCATTTCCCTTTCTTCTTGCCTCATACACGTTAGTCCTCATGTGTCCTTGGAGCTATCTGTGTAAAAGCATGTCTCCCTCTTGGCTAATGCTTCATTAAAGCTTAATAATTAAATTTATTATTATTAGCCTCTGTTGCATTAGTCAGACCCCTATGTTCCCTCTATGTCTCTGCTCAATCTTCCCCACAAGTTCTATCAAGATGACCAAGTGTGGATCATCAAGTGTGGATCAAGTGTGGATATTTTCTCTTAACAATGTCTTATCCTTGACTCTGCATTGTTGAACCGCTTAAATAATAAAAATGTAAAATAAAATAAAATAAAATGTAATGTAGGTTAATAATAACTTTTGTGTTGCAGTGAAGCAGCTGTGCAGGTCAGGTTCTATATAAGGGCCAGTGGGTCACTCAAAATGGCTCTGTAGCTACAGCATGAAGACTGCAAGATTTTTGTCCCACAATTATTAAGTAAAACATTGGTCAGTTATATCAGGCCAGAGTCCTAAAGTCTCTTGAGGCTCCTCATTCAGGGCAGGATATGAAAGTCAGCATTACAGTCCACCCTTATATTTAATTACCATGCACACCTGCAGGGGAAACCTGTGGCATCAGCTTATATAAAGCAATCAAATAGCGATGGCATACTGACCTCTTGTAGAGTCCATCTTGAAATTACTTTTCCTGTTACATGGTAGATCGGTTAAACACAGCAACACAGAAGTTCAGAAAGGCCTGGCATTTTTTTTCTTTTCATATATTAAAAAAAATGTGATGCCAAAATAAGTTGCTTTCTTGAGACCATAAAAATCTTGATATAAGAAAAGTTTGTGTTTTTTAAATATGTATTTATTTGGGGTCTATTCTCTGCCATAAATATGCATAAGGCCCAGTGGGTATTCAGTTACATTTAAGTAGCTAGCCAGTTAGCATTATCACAATTAACCTTTAATCAACTGTCTATGCCATTCCCAGTTAGGGTGGAAGACCAAGAATTTATGAATCACTTCATACAATTTATTACAATAATACTTTAATTAACAAGGCACATATGAAATTTGAGGGCAAAGACATGCATTTTTTCCACTGTTATACTGTAAAGGCAGAAAGATTAAAAAAGTCTTCATGACCTTAAGTGAAGTTATGTTAGTGATTGCATTCTATGATGTGGAAAAATCCATGAATACAATTTTTTTGGTTTCACAGCTGTTATCAACATTCACTGTCTTGGTTACTAATCCTCACATGCAATTTATATTCTATTATTGTAAATAATTTATTTTATTGATTGATTTTTTTTTCACTCCCTTGTATTCTCTTACTATTAAATCACAGAGAGATAGCCTTGTGTCTCAGATAGCAGGTGAAAAGCAAAGTGACTTGCCAGATCTGCTGGCTGAGTGAGTGATGGATAGCTCAGGCAGGGAGAAGAACAGATATGTAGGTCCTTGCATGCATGGGTGTCAGTACAGGTGTGCTAGCTACAACTAAAGAAAATCTTTCTTCTCATAAAACAGGGGAACCATCATGAAAAGATCAGATAAACTCAAAAAGTATGGATAAGTGTGGTGCATGTTTGGAAGTATGTCCATTGTGTGATATAACAATATTACCGTCCCTATGTGATATTAGGTTGCCACGATATCCAGTGATGTTTATCGCTGATTAAATTGTACTACTAGACCTGACAACTTTTACAGATTTTGCATAGGACATCCACAAAGTATGGTAGTGTTAGAGAGTAAAGGGTAATGTTTAAGTGCACTGCATTATGGTTACTGTAGTTTGGGGTGGGGGTTGAGGCTATGACCATGTGTGAGCTGCAGAGAAAAACTGTTGTCTCTCACCTTTTGGTAGTCTGTTAGCTGGGATATAATATTTTAATTTTTTTGTCCAAAAATATGGAAATCACCTCAGAGTGGCAGAAAGTATAGCATGCTTCGGTCCTGGAGCTCTCTGAAAATAGAGTCTCCCCCTGACAATGGTCTGGATGCAGAAATCCAACATGTGAATCTGGAATGATTTGCACAGTTTTTTTTTTAACTCTCCAGGAATCCAACAGAGTAAATGATGGCCATGTAAACATTAGTCAAGCATTTTGGATTATATCATATTGTGCTGTTATGGTTTTTTGTTTACTGTTTACTGCACTTTACTGCAGAATCACTTAAAAATCCACCATACAGCTGTTTTTAGTTTTCACAGTGGTCCAAGTTCCCACCTGCATAGTTGATAATATTATTATGCAGTCCCCTTCTCTAAATCACAAATGTTGGAAATGCTAGTTTTCCTGTCTTTTTTAGGCTAGTGGTTCTGGACGATTAAATCATTTGTTTGTGATATTTTAAAATGGAAAAGTGCAATATCACACAAACCTAATATCACACATACACTATATGGCCAAACGTTTATGGACACCTGACCGTTACACTCATATGATTCTTCCCCAAACTGTTGCCACAAAGTTGGAAGAACACAAATTTCTATAATGTCTTTGTATGTGCTGTAGCATTACACTTTCCCTTCACTGGAACTAAAGGGCCCAAACCTGTTCCAGTATGACAATAGCCCTGTGCACAAAGCGAGGTTTATAAAGACATGGTTTGCCAAGAATCAGTACATAATAAGGAGTTTAGTTCATTAGCATTTCAGAATTTTAGAGTAACCACTCAAACCCATGAAATCGGAAACAGGTTGCCTCACATGGCATCAAGGAATAGTCTTAACCCCCACCTGACTGCAGTGGTTAATGGACACAGCTACACACTTTTAATGGCTGTGACACTTCAGGGGCTTGGGAGACTGAAAGGATGGAGAATGGAGGATGGATGCCTGACACTTTATTTGCTTTACTTCCAACTTGTGCTTTTCAGCTACTTTATTGCTTCACAGTTTCACTCTGAAACACAAACACACACAAACGAACACACACACACACACACACACACAGGTCTGTGCTGAATCTCGACTTCTCTCTCTCCTCTCAGCTCTTTCTCCCTTCTTTTTAAACACACAGTCATCACTGCAACAGAAGACACAAACACACACATACACACACACACACAGTTGATCAGTACCATGTGTAATTGCTTTGCCACTCACCCCCAAGTCTTCTCTCTCTATTCTCAAACCGACGCTCAACCATGCCTCTGCCTCCACAATGGCACTAATCAAGAATGGCACTGAGCAATCTGTTAAAGTGTCCTGTAGCAAGGCAGCATACAATAAATATGAACAGAATTACTTTAAAGTGCCCCAAAATCAAAACTCTTGTTTCAGAGCTTTTTGTACCTATCTCGTAGTGTTATGGATGACAATATTATAGTATATTTGGAAAAAAAAAAAGTATTGGAGATATTTTCTTCTCAAATTTTATAGTTCATCAATTCCATGAACATGATAAAAAAAATATGATGATTCATATCTGGACACAGCTTAGTGATTGTCCAATTAAATGAAGAACCCCACGGTCTTGCTCTACTTAGCCTGTTGGCAGCAGACATGTCTTGTTGGAGTGTTTTGGCTGTACATCTTCCAGCACAGTATTCACTTCACTTTTTCACTGTTTGCAAGTCAGTCAAGCAGTTCAGAACGTCACTCTGACTTTCTATTTCGGAAGAAAATGTCAAGATGTGGAATCAAATCACAGCTAAACATTTTTAATTATACATACAATCCCAAATTTCAACATAAGTGCAAAATAAAATATTAATTACATCATAACATGAGTAAACTCTAGCCATTTTGCTATTACATACGCCAACCTGATAAAAAGGCATATCAAAATGCTAACGTGACTGAATTCCTTTGTTTTTCACAAGCATCCATTGATTTCTATTGCATATGCTTCTCCATAAAATTCATTGGGTTGAAAATCAATTGGGGCTTCACCCTGTATTCCTCCCCTGTCATGAACTATGTGACGAATCAAATAAACTTAAATTTAAACCATAAAGTACTAGAAAGGAGTACAACATCTCATATACAACTAACGTTCATAAAGACAATGTTCAACATACAGTACACTGACATTACATAATCCTTATTTAAAGCATGATTTTAAAAAAATATATCCTATGGAAGTGCAACTTGAATTCCTTTTTTTATACTAGTATCCCTTATTTTCTTGGCATAAGTTTCTCCTTATGGTACCACAAAGGAGTGAACACTTGAACAGTAAGCATATATAGAGGACACCTTTAGCGAAGTGGCTTTCACCTAATGATATTTTTCTGTACTTATGTATAGCTTTGAGCAGTATTCATTATAAATTTATGTAGTCGGTTTCATTGATCAAGTATATGCACTGTAGTTATTTGTGGTGCATAAGAAGGTGAATCATGTTAAAGAAATCATGTTAAGCAGGAGACCAAAGCAGGTGACACATCCCATTGGTGAAACATAGAGATTTAACAAACATCTTAAATTATTTCCTAAATTGCCTTCCTCACTGATTTCTCAAAAAGCATGTAGACAGCAAGAGAGCTTAGAAATGACTAATACCTCAAGAGCAAACCACACCATGCTGTTTTTAATGAGCGTGCTGACTACAGGGAAAATATCTGATCAAAGGGAACGTTCAGTCCTTTGAATTGGTATGAAAGTAGAACATTTTGGAGACAATAAAGAAGGAATCATCTTTACAAAAAAAAAAAGAAAACTCTCTGTGAAATAAGAAAGATCAAATTGAATTCAGTAAATGACCGATACAACTATGATGCTAACTCTCTGAAGCATTTCTCTATATATCAATAATCTACTACAGATGTCCTGTTTAGTGCCATCACTGGAATCCTGCCTGGAGGATGATATGAGAGCTTCTGTCTTGCAGGATGCACTTTAAACTCAACAGCCTTGAATTCTCTTCATGCTCCCATTTCCATGTTTCTTTTTTAAAGGAAAGACTAACCCATTTCTTTTTAATAGGCCTTGCTGCCTGAGACTAAAACAGTTTCACAAATCGCTAAACTGGTCACACATGTACAGAGTCATCCCTTTATCTAATGGTTGTTGGTTTGGAAAAATGGAAGAAGACAAAGTTAGCATTCACAACTTCAAACCTTTCCTTGCTTGGCTCTATTCTAAGAAGCATATCATTACATAGCGTTATATCATAATTTTTCCTCTTATTACCCCTCTGACAGCACCTCATCCTGTTCTTTAGTGACCTCAATCTTTGAAGTGGAAGCTGCTGAGAGAGATAGATGTGTCAGATGGACGTTGTTTATGTTCAGGCATAAAGGAAGTGTGGCTGCTGTAATGTGGTGTGTTAGTACTGTTACTAACATCACACTCAATACAACACAAGCTTTCAGAGCCTCTACAGTGCTATACAACACAAATATCTATTGAACCTGTTACACTCCCATCATCAGGACCAGACTTACAATCCTCTGGGAACTTAATCCCTTTCCAATTAGTTTTAATGTAGCTACTTAATAATATGCTTGAATATGAATAAAAACAATAAGCAAAGTGTTTGAGTTGTTACAATTCAACACTTCCTTATTATTAGTTTAAAAGAAAAGAGTCTTCAGACCACAGGGTCACAGGGTGGTGGGTGTCTATTTGATTGGTACTGTTATTCATAAATGGGCTCAAAGACACATCCTTCAAAAGTTTTATGATTGCACTCAAGGTTTTCTGAAATATCATATGACGTTAACAGTCACAACTACCCCATCTTTTGGGAATGCCAACTCCCAGAATTGTCAGCCCATAGCCACGGCCACTTCCCCCAGTATCATCCAGTCATCCCCGTTCAAGCTTTCATGCCTTCAATTGCCAGCACCTGGTGTCTGTGTTCCTCAGTTAGTTCTGTACAAAATCATCATAGTCTGTCAACATCTCTGACAGTCACTTTGATCTTCTGTTTGTGCATTACCCTACTCGTTTTGGACTGTTTGCATTTCAGTGAATAAATACACAATAAATACTTGTTTGATTCAGTTGTCTCAATCATGCAATGGTCCCCATTATGTTTGCCAAAGTTTTCTCTTAACCATCTAACCAGATACAGCTATGGAAAAAATTAAGAGACCACTTTTAATCTGCCAGTTTCAGACATCTTTCAGTATAATGTGTAATTTAAACCTGGCAATGCCATAATGACATCATCTTGCAGATTATTTATTTAATCAGCACATGATAAGCAGATTCAGAAGCAGATTCATAAGTTCATACAGATTTTCCCCTGTTATTATTGAGCATATCCGAGGTGTTAGGGTGTTATTTAGCCAGGAATACATAACTGCTGACAGTCAGCAACTGAATATATAGTATATTCTAACTTGTCTAAAGCTAAAAAAAAAAAAAGTGGTTTGTGCATGTGTGTGTGTGTGTGTATTATCCACAATCCAGTTTGCAGTGGACTGTAGCATTTTATTGTCTGTATTCAGGGTTGCTATTCTTTTTAATGGTTATATTTTGTTTTGTTTCTCTTTGTTCTTTATTGCTGTGATCTAGCAATTGCCAGTGACCTGTAAGCACTTGAGGTCGTCAAACCTCTCTATCTATATCCAGGTTTTTCTTTCACTATATTTTTAGTAAATTTTGTCTTGGTTCATAAAATACACTCACTGAGCACTTTATTAGGAACACCTGTACACCTACTCATTCATGCAATTATCTAATCAGCCAATCATGTGGCAGCAGTGCAGTACATGAAATCATGCCAATATAGCCAGCAGCTTGGGGTAATTGCTTGGGGTAATTTTCACAACAACCATCAGAATGTGATCTCAGTGATTTTGACTGTAGCATGGTTGTTTGTGCCAGATGGGCTTGTTTGAGTATTTTTATAACTGCTTTATTTTATGTCTCCTGGGATTTTCACACCCAACAGAATCTAGAGTTTACTCAGAATGGTACAATAAAGAAAAAACAAGAAAAAACATTCAGTGAGTGGTAGCTCTGTTGATGAGAGAGGTCAACAGAGAATGGCCAGACTGGTTCGAACTTACAGAAAGCCTACAGTAACTCAGATAACCACTCTGTACAATTGTGGTGAGCAGAAAAGTATCTCAGAATGCACAACATGTCAACTCTTGAGAAGCATGGACTACAACAGCAGAAGACCATGTCAGGTTCTACCTCTGTCAGCCAGGAACAGAAAGCTGAAGCTGCAGTGGGCACAGGCTTATCAAAACTGGACAGTTGGAAAAATGTAGCCTGGTCTGTTGAATTTCTGCTGCAGCACACAGATGGTAGGGTCAGAATTTGGTGCCAGTTGCATGAATCCATGGATCGAACCTGCCTTTTGTCAACTGTCCAGGCTGATGGAGGTGGTTTATTAGTGTGGGGAATGTTTTCCTGGCACAATTTGGGCCCGTTAATACCAATCAGTTATCTCTTGAATGACACAGTCTACATGAGTATTGTTGCTGACCATGTGCATCCCTTCATGGCCATAATTTACCATCTTTGAATGGCCGCTTCCAGCATGATAATGCACCATATCACAAAGCAAAACTCATCTCAAACTGGTTTCATGAATATGACAATGTTCATATGACAATATGACTTCAATATTCTTCAGTGGTCTTCCCAGTCACTGAATGTGAATCCAGTAGAACATATTTGGGATGTAGTAGAACAAGAGATTCACAGCATGAAAGTGCACCTGAAAAATCTGCAGGAATTGCGTGATGCAGTCTTGTAAACACAGACCAGAATCTCAAAGGACTGTTTCCAACATCTTTTAGAATCCATTCCACAAAGAATTGAGTCTGTTTTTTCAAGCAGAGAGAGCAAATATCCAGCATTAGTATAGTGCTCCTAAAGTCTTCAGTGAGTGTACATGCCTACAATCCCATTTTATGATGCTAAATGGATGTCCATGCAGATCCGATATCATTTTCAAATACTGTATGTACACAATGACTTGCCTTCTGGCTTTCTTACTGCCTTTGTGCTCTCTCGCCACTCCAGGAGGACTGAAATCATTGACAGATGTGTCCTGAGGGAAGAGTAAACACTGCTAATTAAACAGATGATGTGCAGCTCCTCACACTTCAGCTGCAGAACAGTTTATCAAACTGCTTGTGAGCAATACAATATTCTCAACACACAACACAAACCTCTTAAGACATGTGAGAATCAGGAAAGCACATAAACCAAAACATCACTACAACAACACTAATCCTTTAAAGAATCTTTATAAGTCATACATCTGAGTACACATATGGCTCAGAGTAACATTTGATCTAAGTCATTGCCTCTCAACAATGATATACAATATGTAAATTATTTTTTACTATTATACACATGCTAGCAACATGAACCCTCCAAGCTGCTACACACTGGACTACAGTGAAGCACACGGCCCAGACCTCATTATGCGTTTGTTACTAGTGTAATAAATAATACTTATGAAAGTAAACTCTTTAAAGAAGTGTATGTTTTGTCTAACAGACCTGGGAACCTATGCTTGTCTCTACAGACCCAGAGGCAAAAGGAAAGGAATTTACAAATTACTGCTATGCTTTTCCCCCCCCATTCATTGTCATCAAAAACAGTCATTTGTCTTTCATTGTGTTTACATGGTGAAGGAACATCAGCCTAGTTCAAAGTCATGGAGTTGATGGTCTTTCATTAAGCAGTTTCAGAAATAATGACTGTTCAAGTGTGTACCATAAATGTTGTGGGTGTTTTTACATAGTGCTTAAAGTCAAACAAAACCCAAAAATAAACGCTGATTGCCGATCACGGCAAGTGCCCTGATGTGCCCTCTGCATGTTTAAATTAAAAATAAAACTTTAGAACAACAATTTATCCATTTTAAAAGTTATGATTTTGCTAAGGCACCTAACCCCGAACTGCTCCCCGGGCGCTGTAGCATAGCTGCCCACTGCTCTGGGTGTGTGTGCTC
>JAOTRR010000020.1:10942933-10960606 GCA_028570945.1 Gogo arcuatus | reverse complement strand
AACAATTACATTTACACATACATACACACATTCAAGCTACATTAAATTTATTCTACACGAATTGAAGAACACATGCAAGTATAAGGTTACACAAAAATACCGCAGGTAACATAACCCAAAATTAATATCATAATAAATGCACGTAAAGTGCCAGTGTGACTTTCAGAAATGTCACATACTGTATTTCACCCTCAGCCCACCATTTGTGGCAGCGGATGTATAATACTTAAACACTTAATGGTTTTTAAAACCTACAGTTCTGATTGAAGTGTTTTTATTAAAAAAAAAAAAAAAAACACCACCACAGTGCCGAAAAGAAAGAACACCTGCTGGTGTATGGCAAACAATAACATTATACATCTTAAACCACTAACATTTTAACTCCTGTACTGAGGTGAACATTTGTGGCTTAACAAAGACTAGCTTAAATTTGTCCTCATAGCATGCTGCCCAATTACTTATGGCAAGTATAATGTATAGTTCAATAATTATTTACTGTTACAGTTTAGCTGTTTGTCTATACTTATGTGCACTTTATAATAAATCTTAGATAACAGAAACCAAGAATACATTATTTCAAAAGGATAAGCAGCATGACACGGCTTCTTATTCATTTACTTTCTGTAATACACTGTAAAAACCCGTGTTTGAACAATGGTTCTTGTAGGTTGTACAAGTGCAATGTATACAAATAAAATGTTCCAACTGTGTCAGACATTTGATTCGGAGTATTTGAGAACACTAAAGTATTGGGCCTGCTGAGAGGTAAAAGTACAGAGTGTCCCAAAAGTCTCCATACATATGGGAAATTAACACTTTTTAACAAACTGTAACTTGAATCTACATGATAGCCATTTCTTTGTAAACACACATGGCATCATCTCTCCCACTCATGATGAACTCGTATTAACACATCTAGTATTATATATGTAATTGCACATTGAATGCATTCCTTTAATTTATCTTTGTGCTGTATCTTTCCCTGGTAGACCATGGCCTTCACATGGCCCCAGAGGTAAAAATCAAGTGGGCTGAGATCTGGGGATCTCGGGAGGCCACTCCATGGGGCCATGGCAACCAATCCGAAAACCCGGAATCTGTTGATCCAACCATCCCCTATGTATGGAGACTTTTGGGATACCCTGTATTCACAGACTAATCTAGACCAAGGTCTCCTGCAACTGCTGCAGCTTCTCTTGCAGATCCGCTGCACACCCTGACAGGTCCATATAATGTAGTGTAGAGTAGATGTTTTCCAGGCAAGCACCACTCATCTGGCTCCAGAGACGTAGCATCTGATATTGCAGCTCCAGATAGGAGCCTCTTGCCTCCAGCTCCACTCTCTCCATTTGATCATCAGATAGGGAAAGCAACCGTAAGAACTCCTTCCAACGCCGCACAGGAACCTGTCTGATGATGGTGTAGAGCACCGGGGCTGGCCACATCTCCATATCATGCCTGGGCAGCTCTGGTGAAAGAGAATGAACAGTTATTAAAGTATAGTGATGGGTGGAGTACTTGTGCTCCTGAAAGGCCAGAAAGACCTATAACATGATTACTTGTCAAGATGCCAACTGGTAGATCGAATCTGTTACAGCAAAAAATAAATAAATAAATCCATATTTACTGCAGTAAGATGACCGTTAGTTAGTTTTTGTTACTTCAGAGAAGCAGTAGAATTTAAATGAATGTTTGATTATTATATACCTTCTCAAAAAAAGACATGTAGGACTTGTGTTGGAAAATTCAATAACAAATGAAACAAATTAAATGCAGACAGCTATATTTCAAACAAAAATTCCACAAACCCTGATCATGTCAGATGCTTCTCCTAGCCAAAATAGTTTGCAAATCACTTTGTATTTTAGTATCCCAATACTTTGTCTAGAAGAATGTAATCAAGTCTTTTTAACCAAACTATTACTTTATTCCAATAAAATGTTATACCAGTAAGATGTCAGGATGCAACCCATAAAACCACATAGTAATATTGCTAATTCTCTGGCAGGGTAAAAAAGTCCTATTCCTATATTCTTTATCTTTGTAGGAGAAAAGACCTCATAAGTTTCTGCAGGAATTTAATTTAATGCTGATAATTTGCCAGTGCAGGGAGGCCATAGGAAGTGTTTGAGACATCAAACACACTTATGCTGCACTCTCCTATCTGATTGAGCAACTTCGGTGTAGTCCTCATATCATTCACTTTCATCACTGAGCCTTCAGGTTAGCTGACACGGTCACAAACACCCACCTGATTGGCAAAATGATAGGGCTCAGAGATGTTCAGAAAGGCTGGGTTTCTCATACGTTCAAATTTGACATGGTTTGATAAAGAGCTTTCAGAATCATTTTTGAGATTTTAAGATTGAGAGTAAACATTATTAATGTTCACTGCAAAGTAAATGGAGTATCGGTCAAGTCTAAATAAAGATGCTTTCAACTTAATATACAAAACCTGACCTACCACGCACATCAATGGGGTACCAAAAAGCACAAAACAAGCCAACCCATCATCTATCCTAAAGGCAAGATATCTGTTAGGTATATTATGGGAACAGAGGAGGCTAATTATATATACAGTGCTGTGCAAAATTTCAAAATACTAACAAACGTCTAGTAAAATGAATTGTGTGTAAAGGATTTCTGTAAAGATCTCAAATGCTTCCAAAAATAATGAAAAAAAAAATAGTATAAAGATACAGTAAAAATGAAATCAAATCAATATTTGGTTTGACAGCGATTTGCCTTTAAAAGTTCACTTGGGTACATGTCCATGTAGTTTTATAATGGAACCAGCTGGAGGGTTATTTCAAAAAACTCTTTGAAAATTTACCCAAGTTGTTCTGCAGACTTCTTGTTATGCCACACAGCTTTTGTAATGTACAGAACCTTAAGAAATGTTCTTTTTTTTTTTTAATCTGAAATGCACTCTTTTTATTGGCATAAATTTATAAATATAAATAAGTAAATTCAGTGTCCTCTACTAAATTAGTAAATGAATATACAGTACTATTCATTTATATTATTGAAAAATGTGACATTGAAATATGTGTCAGATTGAATCAGCTCACAGTTGATAGCAATAATTATGTTTGCATGTTCATTTTCTCAAGAAGTAAAAGTTTTCTAAATAATTGTATAGAAATTGACTTTCCCCCCAATTTTCTCCTTAATGTTGATACGGCCAATTCCCACCTACAAGACAGGTCTCCCCTATCACATGACAGATACCAACAAGGAAGGGCGAAGGCCTCGGATGAAGCATGTGACGCCAGCTGACCCCATCTTTTCAAAATACTGCTTAAGCAACGTTAGGGGGCGGCATAACACACTCGGAGGAAAGCGCTATCCACCCACTTCTGTATGCATGAGCTCACAGACACCCATGGTTGGCTAGCGTCGCTGTAATTGACAGGGGTGAGAGAGTATGCCACCCCTTCCTGAGAGTGCAGGCCAATTTTGCTTTCTTGGGCTCCCAGCCACGGATGGCTGTGGCATCATCGGGATTTGAACAGAAATTGACTTTTTGATCAGCAATTAATGAAAAGATACTCTTCAACAAGTCCTGTTGAGAAAAAGGAATCTCATAACACTTAATTATAAAAAATATAGTTACTATGCCTTTTATATCCCCATTTATAATAAGGGGAGCTGTGATTTTTCCGGTCCAGTCTGAGTCCAGACGTCTATGTTTGTCTCTGGTCCCTGGATCTTTCACTGCGCTTCCAGGGGTTATGTTCTTTAAAAACAGAAATATTTGGTTTTTTGCTTGGTTTAATTTCAAGTACACTAAAACATTCATTTGTACATCATTCATGGAAGGTAATACAAACCAATGGCAAATGAATGTTCAGCTGGTCCTCAGGCTGATCTGTTGAAAAAATGGAAACATGAACAATTTTTATTGGCTTTGTCTACAAATTATAACATGTAAAAAGACATTAGGGACACACAAGCAATATGTATATGAGCATGTGTTCCCAATGCTAATATCCAAAACATCAAAGAAAAAACAGGTCTATTACCAGGTAAAGTTGGCGTGTTTGGTGGAACTCCATTATGACCAGCATGTCTTTCATTCATGTTCTTTATATGAACCCAGCAGCAAAATTGTTTCCTTCTACAGGCTTCACAAATGAAGCGATCAAGAGCAAAAAGTCCGAGGAGTACCAGTATGGACAGGGTGATCACAATTACCAAAATCCATTTTGTGGTATGAGTTGGCACTAAAACAAGACAAAACATCATCTATAACATGATTCGTTGATGTCTGCAAATACATTATATATTGTCAGAACACTGTAGTCTAAAGCGTACATTAATATATACACAAGTATATGTGGAATTGGTGACGACTGTTTGCCAGACAGTGTACATGTGTATTTTTAATTACCTGGATTACAAAAGGATTTACAGGACTTATCCAAGCAATTGTGACTGTGATAAGAGGAAAAAAAATAAAAAGCATAAACAAACAACTTTTTATATGAGTATATATAGAGAGAAAGCCAGTCAATTGACTTCAAAAGTAGTAGCAAAAATGTGGGAATTACACCGAACAGTTAACTGTAAACAGCTCTGGCTCTCTTAAGTACATCAGAAGAGTAGGTGTAAATGACGTGGCCACTGAGTATAATTCAGACACACATTATGTTTGTGACATTTCTTCAGGAGAGCTGATTAGCAGATCTCTGTAAAATGGCAGGAAATTCTGACAAAAGACGTTCACTCCTGTATACAGGAAACCCACAACACACTAACCTAAATTCTACCACATTTCACTTTGAAGAATCAAACAGAGCCTGAAACCTTTTTCACTAACTTTCTTGAGTATTTGTTTTCGTATAGTGGTTATTGGTTATCAGTTCCGAAATAAACACGAGTTGAAATCTAGAACTCACATTTGATCAGCCAAAGCTTAGACAATAATCACCACAGTTCCTAAAATTAAAAACTGCCCAAAACAAGAAGCAAGAAAACCATTCTACATTAAAAAGACGTCTCTTACTCGGCACATGACTGGCATTTCCCCTTTTGATCCAAGAATTGACCATGCCTACAAGGCAGCGCTCCACAATTACCTTTACATTCAGGGCCTGAAGAACAATCAAACATGAACAGCTTAAAATTGTGTTCTCATAATATTTTAAAATATCATACCATTATGATTACCTTACACTGGCAGTTACAGGATTTTGAAGCATTGTGTTTAAAGGACTTTAAATACTCAAAAACATGAAAGCAGGTATAAGTTTTGAGTAATCTTTAGTAAATTGAGAAATGACTATTCTATTGGAACATTCTAGAACTAACTGGAAATGACCAAAATCTTATCACTGTAATTAAGCACTATAGGCACACCACACATATATGTTTTACAGTTAATACTAGCACTGTTTGAGTGTGTTATCTATTGGCTCAATAGATCATCCCATTTATCACTCATTTATCATCCCATTTGTATCTGAGAGTGACCACAAAGTTCAACAACGATTTAGGTTTCCTTATTTAATTGCTGTTATGTATCACTGTGTTTGGTCTGTAGCAGTAATAGTGATTAAACTGTAATAAAACAAACTTCAGGTGCTGAAAATCATTTGACTAGCAATATAAGGTATATAAGGTACATACATTGGACTCCAGACATTTACAGCTTGCAAACACTCAATTATGCTTTTTTTAAATTGTTTTTATTTATATATATATATATATGCACAGAATGACACATGGTTGAGTTGATACCAGATTTTACTTACACTTGCTACAGTTTGTGCATCTCGTACAGTTTTCACATGTCTTGGGAGATGTATTCTCATCAATCAGGTAAAGCCCATCTTTGCATCTGCACTTCCGGTCCTTTTGATTTGTACATTCGCTCGTAATAATCTCAGCTGTAAACCAAGAGATTTCTTTCGAACCTTACATTACACAAGGATATATGATTTTTGCAACTGAATTTAAAATGATAATCAAACTTACTCACCAGGACCACAGCTATAGCAAGGTATGCAATCAGACAGTGTGTTGTTATATGCTGTGTATTTGTCCTTTCCACATTTCTCACAGAGTAACTGATCTGAGTTTTGGCAGTTTCCTTTTTTGTAATAGCCTGAAAAGTCAGAATTCATTAGGTTCCTCAAGTGCAACACATCTATATGTACTCTACAAGGCTTTTACCTCATAATACTAGTACAAACCTCAAAAGGTGTTCGAAGAGCATTAATCATACATGTACCTCAGAACTATTGAATTCTCAATTCTGATTGGTCAGAAGGTGTTGTCTAATTTAGCACAGCTCTGACAGTAGAGCTGGCTGTGATTCAAGTCACATGTTTATATTAATTTGATCGTTCTAGTATGTTATTTTTTATAGTAACAGCATATTTAAAGGGACTTGTATGACAGATGTCCCTCATAATCTAAGCCTAAAAATAAACAGACTTTTAAAATGTGATGTTGTTTAACAGTTAAAAGTGGATAATTGCTGATATGGTAAAGCTTTCTCTAAGGAGACATTTAATTAACTTTGATGGAAGGAATTTCAGCACAATGGAAAGTGTCAGCGCACTGTAATTGTCTGAGTTCGTGATAGAGAACTTTTTGCTTTCTCTGGATTCTTGGTAACTTTTTTTTTTGTCTTATTAACGTCAAGAGAGAGCAAAAGAGAGGCTGGTGAAGGGACGGCTATTTATAGCTGGAACAGTATCTGAGTTCTTTCATGGATGTTCCACAACATTAAATGTACCTATAAATGGTTAACAGTACAACATTTCATTCATTCATAGATTTTATTAATTGTCAAAAATGTTGATTTGTTAAATTGTTCTGGAATAAATTGTTGTGGGTGATAACAGTAATTGGGCCACATCACACCACTACATCGTTACTTATTTTCCTATAACAGCATACCCCATTGTGTTTTATTCCTTACTTATGCTTCATGTTAATGCTTTAATGAAAGACTTTAAAATCAATTCTTACACTACATGACCAAAGGTTGTGGACACATGAACATCACACCCACACATGCTTCTTGAACATCCCACTCCAGATTAATTCTCCTTTTTTTTTGTTATAATATCCTCCATGCTTCTGGGAAGGCTTGCCACTAGATTTTGAAGTGTGGCTGTGGGAATTTAGTCATTCAGTCACAAGAGCTTTACTGAGGTTGCGTAATGATGTTGAGTGAGAAGGTCTGGAGTACATTCGGCATTCCAAAGTTGTTCAGTGGGGTTGAGGTCAGGGCTCTGTGCAGGCCACTCAACTGCTTTCACTCCAACCTTGGCAAACCATGACTTCATAGAGCTCGCTTTGTGCACAGGGGCACTGTCATGCTGGAACAGGTTTGGGCCCCTTAGTTCCAGTGAAGGGAAATTGTAATGCTACAGCATACAAAGACATTCTATACAATTGTGTGCTTCCAACTTTGTGGCAAAAGTTTGGGGAAGAACCACATATGTGATAGTCAAATGCCCACATTCTATTGGCCATATAGTGTATGAATGGATACAATTGCTAAACATGAAGAAATTGACTCAGCAAAGCAACATGCTGCCACTTTAGTAAAGGCCTCCACCTCAGTTACAGCTGAAATCTGTCATTAGTGTTACAAAACTGATATTAATGACATGGATTTCATTTTAAACAATTGGCACAAAAGGTGCACAACTTAATTTAAAGCCAAAGAAAATGCTTAAAACACCACATTTTTTAAAATCAACTTTCCATTTTTCAAGTCAAAAGGAGAAACTTTGTTTACCTGCCAAACATTTGGTTGTGGTAAGCATCTGATTATCAGGCAAGGGCCGTGAACATTTATCTAAACAGTCTCCACTGTGACACAGAGAGGCTGCAATCAGAGCAAATACCTGGAGTATAAAGAAATATCACATATAGCAATGATCCACTTAAGGCTGATTACCATGACCAGTATTTACTTCTTTACAGTTTTACCATTTGTTACAGTACAAACTAATGATCTACACAACTTTGGATATCCTGGTTTCACGATTAAAGGAAGCCATAAACAGAAGAGCAAATCACAGCAGCATGAAAACAGAATTCCTACTGTAATTATACTTAATTATAAAAGTCACAGATTTGTAGAGCCATTTTTGCTTGAATATAAATTCATTGTAATTCCCAAATAGTCTCCCAATATCACACTTATTCAAACTGTAAAAAATGCAATTGTAAACAAATCATCTAGAACGTTTATATTATGTGGATTTTAATACTTATTTAAGGTGCATCACTGGACCACTGATAGCCTGTTAGTTTATCACAGCACATTTACACTGCTATGACAGATGGATAGGTATCATTTACAGTTTTTACTAATAAACATCTGTACCCCATTTCTGAAGCTGTAAAGCCCTAGAAATTATAGTTCTAGCCCTGATCTGGAACTCAGCGTGATGATACAACTGGAATGGGGATGGATGTTCCCTGCCTTTTTCATAGACCAGTGTTCTACACTAAATTTCAGAGAAGGGATGCAATCAAAACAAATGTTGGCCTGGGGTTTAGCTATGTTATCATGAAATTCTGTATCTAAAGAGCAATAGACCTACGGTTACTGTGAAATTAAGTATGAAATAAACTAATGAAATAACTAATCAGCTTGCAATAACATTACAAGATACGAACCTAATTCAAATATGAGTACACTTTAATAGCATTTAATAGGCTGTGTGTGTTTTAAGAGTATTTAACAATATGCAGGCAGTCGGTAACTGTAGGTAACTAATAAATTCATTTTAAGAAGTATGTAGTTACTCACCATAAACACTGGCGACATGGTCATGGGCAAATGAGTTTTAAAATATCCATGAACAGAAATCTCAACTTCAGCATGCACATTTGATCAAATAAAATTAGTACAGAAATTAATTAAATAACCAAAAGGTATGCAAATAATTGAATTCTGCTACATCGTAGCCTCAGACATGCACCTCTACTGCCAATTTCACTAAACTGCTCTTCCACACAAAGACTACTAATAACAGGAAGTTTAGTCTTGAGGGCCTGAAACTTTATGTGGTAAAGTAAAAAAAAAAATTCTCAGAAATGCGACACAGGAAAATACGTCAAATCAACAACCTCTCCAGAGTGCTTAATAGGTGTCCTAGTACACATTAGTAGGCTGGGATGGTAAAATTTTGTCACAGAGGAACATCCTCTTCTTTGCGATCTTTAGGTCTCTCTGCTGTAGCTCTGTACGTAATAAGTAAAACATATGGAGCTTCATTTATGCAGGTTGTAACATATGTGCTTTTGTGTAACAGGACTAATAATGACACCTAGTGGAGCCTAAAAGGCTCAAGGCTTCCAAAGGAGGTTTCAGGCTCTTTATAAATAAGAATTAATTGTATACTGTCATGATGGTATGTGGCGATAAGGAAATCCTAATTACATCACAAAAAAAAATATTTTCAGTTGGTACCCCCTTGAAATATGCTTTGGAGACAACAACTTCTAAAAGAAAGTAGCAAAAGTTTTAAGACGAGTAAGAGAAACTGATGTAAGCTAAGAGGATTATGCTCTTAACAAGTCAGGTTTAAAAAACAAACAAATAAGTAAAAAATTTACATTAAGGTTTAAAGTCTCTAAACTCTTTAAAGTCTCATTTTTAGTTAGCCATTGGTGTATTCAGGTACATTATTCAGTAACTACACCGAAATTGATAAAGGTTAGGAGTGTGAGGAATGAGTCTGGACCTGGGAAAATGTCCCCGGGTAAATGATTAGTAACCGTTAAATGCACCATGAGTAATGTTAACAAAAATACACTCACCATCCACTTTATTAGGAGCACCTGCACATTCATGCAGTTATCTAAATCATCCATTCATGTGGCAGCAGTGCAATGCAAAAAATCATGCACATGCACATCAAGAGCTTCACTTAATGTTCACATCAAACAGCAAAATAAGGGAAATTGTGATCTCTGTGACTTAGATCGTGGCACGGTTGTTGCTGCCAGAGGGGCTGGTTTGAGTATTTCAGAAACTGCTGGTCTGCTGGGATTTTCACACAAACCTTCTCTAGAGAATACACACAAAGGTGCAAAAAATTAAAAAAAAAAAAAAAACACTGAGTGAGTGACAGTTCTGTGGGTGGAAATACCTTGTTGATAAGAGAGGTCAGAAGAATATGTCCAGATTGGTTCAAGCTGCCAGGAAGAATAATGTAACTCAATCACTCTTTACGACCATTGTGAGCAGAAAAGCATCTCAGCATACACAAAACATCAAACCTTCTGATGGATGAGCTACATCATCAGACAACCACATTCAGTTCCACTCCTGTCAGCCAAGAACAAGAATCTGAGGCCAACATGGGCACAGACTCATCAAAACTGTACAGTTGAAGATTAGGTACAAAAAATAAATAATAATAATAATAATAATAATAATCATCACCTGGTCTTTTTCCAGTCTTCACTTGTCCAGTTTGGGTGAGTCTTCTGATGTTGTAGCCCATCTACCTCAAGGTATGATGTGTTGTGCGTTCTGAGATGTTTTTCTGCTCGCGGTAAAGAGGGCTTATTTGAGATACTGTAGACTTCTTGTCAGCCCAAACCAGTCTGGTCATTCTCCTCTGATCTCTCTCATCAAGGTCTTTCAGCCTGCAGACTCTCCAGACACAGGATTGTTTTTTGTTGTTGTTGTTTTTCATACCATTCTATGTAAACTCTAGAGACCGTTGTGTGTAAAATTCCCAGGAGATCAGCAGTTCCTGAAATACTCAAACCAGGCCATCTGGCACCAACCACCATGCCACAGTTAAATTAACAGAGATCACATTTTTCTTCATTCTGATGTTTGATGTGAACATTAACTGAAGCTCTTGACCTGTATCTGCATGATTTTATGTATTGTGCTGCTGTCACATGATTAGCTGATTAGATAACTGCATAAATTAGTAGGTGTATAGGTGTTCCTATTAAAGTGGACAGTGAGTGTATTTACCTCTTTGTCTTTTTGGTTAGTTCAGAAGTTCTCAAAGAGAACAGGTCTCTGAAGCATAGCCAGAAGGTCCATGATTTATTTGTTTTTACACTCATGGAAATTACATCTGACTATCAAACTTATTATATTTATTACGTTTTTATATTTTCTAGTTATTAGCCTACATCACTGGTTACCTGAATGGATTTAATAAAAAGTCAACTCAAAAGCAAGTCAGCTTTTGTAAGTAATATCAAACTGGTTATCGCCATTTAGTAACATGATATAATTCATGCTAATTTAACTAACTTTTTTAGGTATGGATAGAATTGCATTTGTTAATGCACGGAGTATTTAACATTTAAATATTACTTATATATAATCTAATCAGTCAGAAAATTAAAATTTTCTAGCATAGAAATACATTCTAATACTAATTCTAATCCATTTCTATAATAACAGCTCATTCACAAGGACTTATAAGGCAGACATTCCACATAATAAATGCTGCTATTTTAACAAAGAAAAACATGTAATCATTAATATTTTCTACCATGGGAGAGTCTTCAGGACAGAGTGCTTTTCTGGTTTCTCAGTAACTTAACAAGCTGTGTTGTGATACTAAGTCATAATTAGGAGATATATTAAGTTATAATGAGATACTAAGTCATAATTAGGAGATACTTTCTCATTTCATGATATAGTAAGTCATTATTATGAGAGTTTCTCATTTCATTATTATGAGATAGCAAGTCATAATTCTGAGACACTAAGTCATTATTATGAAAACTTGTCATAATTATGAGATCTATTAAGGCAATTATGAGAGACTTTCATATTTTATTATTATGAGATACTAAGTCATTATTATGAGATAGGATCTCATTGTGAGGTTGAAAATCATAACGAGATAGAAATTCATAATTATGAGAACGGAAGTCGTAATTATGAGAAGCCTTATTATTATTATGGTGGCGGAAACGGAGTTCCACAGATAGAGATTAGTTTAATCCTTTGGTTTTTATTATTGCAGAGGGCTTGCAGCACTGGATTTGGAGCAGTTATATGAATCTTAGAATTGGCTGTGCTCAGCGTTAGCACACGCTACATGTTGTACACTCTGGGAGCCTTAGCGGCTCTGTGGGGAAGCACCAGAAGTGAACACTGAACGACCCGGAAGCGCTGCAGCGTGGAGGCGCACAGAAAGAACACCGAGGTCTTTTAGCTTTTTATTAAGCTTCTCCTGCGAGGGAAACTGCAGTCCAAGCACAAGGTTTGTGTGCAACATTTTTACTCCTCCTTTCCTATCCCCGATGGACAGTTTCATTGTCACGAAAGCCTTCCCAGCGGAGATGGATTGTCTTTTATCTGGGCATAGGCATGCTAAATTTGCCCCCAAATGTCATTATGCGAACGCGCTACGTCTGCAGCTGTAAAATATTTCTGTGCACATTTCACTATGCAGCGTTATAAAGCAGTCGTTAACGCGGACGGTGTGAAATTCCAGCTGTGAGTGCGGCGCAGCGTTTGTAAGCCATTTTCTGCACGGCATGATTGTTGTAGGAAGTGTCATTTTTTTTTTTCAAAGGGGCCGGGCAATTCAAAGGTGCAAATCTGTGTAAACAAATACACATTAGCACTTTGTATATTGTCCCGGTTAAACATAGACCCAGTGTAAAATGTGAAGGGTGTGTGAAATATGGCGCCGTTCCATATGAAAATAAGACAGGCTGCCATTTTTTTTCCTTTTGTCTGATTTTTTGGTAAAAGTGTGAGGAGGCCCGCATCAGTTTTTAACCCCTCAGCGCCGACTTGGTCATTAATGAATATTCCCCAAACATTACTGCAGAAAGTTCTGCAACTTTTGTTTGACATTCACGTCGAAATTTACACTTTTTAAGATTTTATTATTAGTCTGCTATGAGTGAACATCTGTTGGTGAGAATTTTTGGGAACTGTACTTTTTTCATAAACAGTCAATACTGTGTTGGGCTGCACAATACCCAAGTCAGTTATTTACCAGTTTTTTGGTTGTAGGTTTTTTTTGGCTGTTTGTTTTTTTACAATATGCTTCTATGGAGTCTATTGCATTTATACAAAATCATCAACTGTACATAGTGCTGGTCAAATAACACAAAAATCTTTAGTCCTGTCACATCCAATGCTGACCATTGTGTTTTATTACAAGCAACGTTATGGTTGTAATGTGGGATTTTGTGCGGCACTAGTTTGGGTTCAGGAATTAAATTAAACGAACACTGCTTATATTCATTTTTATTTTCAGGCAACACTACACAACTGGGCTTAGCAAACCAACCATTAAAACCTTAACTTCTGATTAAAATCAGAACATCTGTTTAAAAGCATAATGCCTGGCTAGAACTTTGACATGGGATTCATTTCAGTGTCACACTTGAGATGGATCATTACCAATCTTTTTTTTCCTTACCTTTTTAGTAAAAGCTAACCAAGGTACAAAACATCTAAGAACTCATTTTTCACAAATTCATCTAGTTTGCAGTGCAATTTTGGAATCTCATGCAAGATAAGCTAATATTTAAACCTGAGTTTGAAAGAATTGAAAAACAGAAATGAAGTTAAGCTGGGTTTACTGATGAACTCAAAACAGGATTAAATGATGGCTTGAATGCAACCCTGGTTACTTTTAGACAACATCTGAATTTTGATGCAACATGATTAACAGAGAAAGTTGGATGTTAAAAATTAAAGGTGATTTTAAGGGTAAAATCCTAGTTAGGACACAAACAATATGGATTTATACAAATTTGTCCTCATGATTAGCTTTCTTTTGTCCTCATTGTGCACGATGATATTTTGTTACACGATGATAGCTTGTTTTAAAATGCTGTACTTTGCTTCCCTTAAAGGCATGGCAGAGCCTCGATTCAATAATCCTTACTTCTGGCCACCACCTCCCTCTATGCCTGCTCAGGTGAGACATTACCTGTGGGATGTATAATTTCAACTTGCAATGTGTGTACAAAGTCAAATTTTCACCATTCATTTTTGTCATTGATCTATTTCTTCAAAAGATCACAAATGTTAAAGATTTTATAATTTACTTGCATATGTCGATAAATCAATCACGTATTACGTATTAGTTAGCTGTAATGCTGTGAACTCACTTGTGTGACTAATACAGTAAATATTTTATATTAAATAACCTCTGATGACAGTCAAGCTACTGTAAGAAGAATTTCTGTAGTATAACAAACTTCTTATGGGTGCCTTATGTACTGTTTACTGGAGACTTTGTTTGGCATCTTACATGTTATAGTCTGCCATCTGCTTTCTTATCAGCTGTTACTATTTTGGATCGTCCTAAGGTGAACCATAATGGATATTGTAGAACACATGCCAGTTCCATTATAACTTGCATACACATGGAACGTTAATAAAGACCTTCTACCATATGACCATAGATCTTAGTAGGTTTTTTTTTTTTGTCCCTCCCCCCCCCCCCAAATAATGTCCCCAGTTTGAGCATAACCAATGATTCTTACAGCTGGATAACCTGGTACTAATCGACAAGATCAAAGAGCAGCTGATGGCAGAAAAGATCAGACCTGCGCATTTGCCACCTACCACTGTTCCCTCTCAGCAGACGCTGCTGGTGGCCTCGCCGCCCTCCGACGCCACGCAGCACATGATGCCAGTCCCCAAACTGCAACAAGTGCCGAGCCAGCACGCCCACAACTCCACCCAACCAGACGTCGCCCTGCACGCCCGCCCAGCATCCAGTACTGTTCCAGGTACTGAACACGACATATTGCACTTTGAGAACATTAATGTAGAGTGGGTCTGTGGATTTATGAGACAGATTTCGTAGTTTGTAGGCGCTATATAATACAGAACAATTGGGTGCTGTATGTAATATTTAGCATGTACCTAAATGTGGATATGTTATCAGCGGTGATAATGGGTGATGATTTTTCTTTCTGGTGAACAAGAGGTGACCATGGATGACAAGTCAGCTGTGAAGGCTAAAGGATTATGGGAAGACTGGCACATGCGCCAAGCTGTGGATCAGGCTGTTAGAGCAAATCATCGTTCAGGTATAGACCATCATTTTAATTTATAAAGCTATATTTGTTTACTTCAGTTCTCTTTCATCATCATCTCTTTGAGATCCACCTATGGGAGGGACATAGTGAATCTGGCTTGCCTGACAGGAGTGCGTATCCAATGCTGAGGAAGGGCCTGTGCTGACTACTGGTATATAAAACCTGACCACGTGCACCCTTCTTAGTAAACATTTGTTTCTCACAGCCTCAAATGTTACTCGTCATTCTATCACATTTCCACCATCGCTTTCAGAGTGTCCATAGGAGACCACGCCAGCCTCCACTGTGTGTGGTCGTCATAGAAACGAGAAATTTTAGCGGCTTTACTTAGCCTGCTAGCCACTTGCTGACTTGGCTAGTAATTACAGATACTTGCCTAGCTTTGGCACATTGTTCATAACATTTCCATGCTGATGAGGCTACCTGCATGTCTGTCACAGCTAGTGAGCTTCCACTGTAGCATGGCACTTTCTAAGGTCTTTGCACCAGAGTTCTTTGAGGCTCAACAATCTGGTGAGTCAATTTGGCTCACTTTTGCTTCACTTGTATGGAGATAAAACATGCTGAGGAAGCTACCACCCAACTGGAAGCCATTGCCTCATGCTCCCCAAAGTGACAGCAATATGGCAGAAAACTCCTGGGCCCTCACTATAGGCCTAGGAAACAGCTCCTGCCTGTGCCAAGCACATGAAGCATCACTGGGGAGTCCTGAAGCACAGCCTCTCTGTTCTGGAGATCAAAGACATGTCTGCCCATGGCATGGGGAACCTCCCAACTATCCTTAATTCCTCGCGAGGAAGCCTGCCCTCCCCAAGAAAATGGAAGAAAATTCTCTGCCTCAGTTGTCCAGGCCACATACATAGCTTTATCTCTTGCAGTGAGAACTGTATATTCAGCCTTTGCATTTAAAGTTGACCTTACAGAAGATATGGGAAGACAACTGGAAAGAAATGGTCACACCATTTGTAGCACCCACCAGGCTGTCGAGGCCAATGAGCATTCTGTGGGTTCTGTTGTGGATGAACGTACCCTCTGGTCTGACAGTGTGAAAAAGCACATTATAGGTGCACCTGTGGATCAAGAATAGATTCTCATTGGCCTTGCAGTAGCCCTCATACAGTAAAGATGTGGTAACAAGAAGAAGGACAAGACAAGACATTTAAACTCTGCCTACCACAGAAGGCACCATATGTGGTCCCCAGCTAGGTGCATCAAGGTTCTGGTAGGCCCAAGCCCCTAGCCAGTAGCCTGTCCACTTGGCCAAGTCCTGGTGTAAGATGTCATTTGCCTTGGCCAAGAAAACCCCCAACTCCACCCTCCTCTTACCCCAAGAGAAACAGGCCTGCCTGTTGTTTGTGTGTACTCGGAATTGGTTCAGGTTCTCGGGTTGTCAGCCCATTAGGAATAAGGTTTTTTTTTTTTCCCTTTCTGGCCTGCCAAAAAAGAGAAAAGTCTCAGTTTGTGGAGAGGCCTTCCCCCCCATGGACACCCATAAATTGTTCCCTGGGGCTACAGCACCATTCCCCATGCTGTCCCAAAAAAATTTGTTTTCAGGCACTGAGGACTCTCATTGGGGGAGGGCCTCTCCACAAACTGAGACTTTCCTCTTTTTTGGCAGGCCAGAAGGAAAGAAACAAACTTATACCTAATGGGCTGAGAACCTGAACCAATTCCCTAAGTCAAAGACATGCAGATTAGATAAAAATACCCAGCCACTGGGGTTGCACAAGCCAGTGCATACTTAACGCCAGTCCCAAGCCCGGATAGATTGGGGAGGGTTGCATCAGGAAGGGCATCCGGTGTAAAAATCCTGTGCCAAATCAAATACGTTGATCCGGATGATCCGCTGTGGCGACCCCTAACGAGAGCAGCCAAAAGAAGATGACTACTCTCATGCTGAAGTGAGACTTGAGATGTAAATAAGCAATGTTTATACACTTATTGGCACAATGTCACTCCTAGATTTTCAGTAAAGGCTATGGCCTAAAATTGTTTCCGTGTAATAAATCATCTCCTGCAGGCAAATCACCCATAGTAGCTCAATGTGTCATCTAGCTTGACCGCTAGATGGCAGTCACTTGCCATCTATGATCTTGTCACTTGCCTATGTCTATGACCACTATGCCTGCATACATCTCTTTCACCAGCCCCCAGCTGTGGCTGGACAGCTTTTAGACAACAAGCTACATGATCCCCCAAATCATATAGCTTTTTACCATGAAATCTTCCCATTTCAATGGAATCTGGAGAGGTCAGGCATTTGGATTTTCCCATGAGAATGCAAGGTCTCCATCCACTATATTGCTGGAAGTGGCAGGTGTTTGAGAGAGAGTGTCTTGCCAGCTAGTGTTTTATCAGTGCTCAGTCTGACAATATCTTTTCTATACAATCTTATGGGCAATAGTACATCCTTGTCCACCATTAAGGTCTACCTGCCAGCCATTTATGCATGCCACTTCAGCAATGCTGCAGTGTGTCAGCATTCTCTCATCCACAGACATATAAATACATGGGACAGACATATAAATACATGGGACAGACATATAAATACATGGGGCAGCCATGGCCTGAAGGTTAGAGACGCAGCCTTGGGCCTGAAGGGTCGCCGGTTCGATTCCCGGGACTGGCAGGAAAAAA
>JAOTRR010000020.1:10906612-10916963 GCA_028570945.1 Gogo arcuatus | reverse complement strand
TTGACTCAGTTCGTGCTGTCAGAAAAGTGGGGGTGCGCTTATAGGGGCAGGTGCATTAATTAGGTTGAATATGGTATTTTCTACTGAACTGCAATTCACCACACAAGCAAACAGTTCAAAAAATTACAAACTGCCCATTTAAAATAAGTTCAATTAAAATATGATTATTATTACCTTTTATGGAGTTGATCCTTTTCATCATTTACTGGTGTACCTGAAATTTCTGAGTCATTGGCATTTCCATCAACCTAGCACACATTATGTGGTTAGTAGAACAGAGCAATATGGCTAGCTTTGTTCAAATGTTAAATAACCAAATTGGTCAAGCACTGCAGTAGGTAAAGGTTAAAATTATAGCTGTTGTTACTGTTAGTAAAAACCCACTTCACTTTAATTCACCTGTATAGATTGAGCAGATTCATTATCCATTGTAGGTTTGCCTCCATAATTGGGATGTATCTTAAAATTCTCAATCTGTGGAGATAAGACATTACAGCAGTAAGACCATCCCTAAGTAATGTACTTGAGCAGAAGTTACAAAACCCATTAGCATGGCTCTATTGTCTATTCTATTCTAAATTAAAGGTTAATATGGGAAAGAAAGGTTTCTAAGCAACCTCTGAAAGGTAACGCTAACACTTACAATTAAGAAATATAACCCACCATTTTCAAGAGTGTCTTCCTTTCAGAGTCCAAGGAGCGTACTCTGTCCCTCAGTGCCCGAATCTCTGTGTCAAGTCTCTCATTGTGTTCCTTTGCCTTCTGCAGCTCTACCATATCTGCCAAAGACTTACTTTTTAGAAGCAACAATATTTGTTTAGAGCATCAAAAGGTATCAGAACTTTTAAACAGTTCTTACCACACTGCTTTAACTGTTCTACTTCCTGTTTTAGCCATGCCACTTCCTCTCCAGTTGTCTGCAGGTCAGGGCCTAACATGAATACACTGCATCATTTCTACATTTACAATAACTAATATTAATAAACTGTATGAACTAACAATAAGCACTGGTAAGTAAAACTAGATCATTCATCACTTGTGCCTTTTTGTGATGCACTTACCACAAGCTTCTTGGGCTTTCCGAGCCAGATCTAGCTCATCAGTTAGGTGGCGAATCTCCTGATGAGCCATAGTGAGTCTGCAGGACGCCTCTTCGAGATCCCGCTCCAGCTTCTTCCTTTCTGTGCGCTCCTGCTCCAGTTCTGCACTGTGGACCTGAAGGAAAAATTACTTTTACAGCTCACTGGCTAAAGATCTTTAAGTCTTTTAGGACGTGGTTGGTAGGTGTCAGGCCAGCATCCATGCTTGTGCTCACCATGCATCTGCCACAGTGAGGAGCTTGAATGAAGCTGAATGGGGAACATGCTTCAGTGTGAGCAGAGCCGAAAACAACCACCACTGGCCCATATACCAGCTATATCTGTTTACATGCAGCCTAATTTTATGTTAATAATCTACCTAATTGCTCAAATGGAGCAAAAACCATCATGTGCAAACCTCATTTGATGCCAATCTAACTAAAACTAGTATCCAACAAAACAAGCAGAATCCATAAAATAATCCATTAAAAAGAGGAATAATCACCACAATAATCTGTGTTTGACCAACATTGTCGGTGCAAAAACGGTCTTGTGAAGCAAGGTGAGTGAACATTTGCCTAACTTGCTCAGATAATATTAGCTACTTGATACATTCTAACTTGAGTCACAAGCTTTTAGTTGACATGTTGATGTTGACTCTAATGCTGTATTTCGCATGCACGTAAATTTGGTTTTACATGCATCATGCATGCAAACTCAGATTTTTAACAAATTGCAGGGTTTAGGTATGTGTAAGCACATTCTAAACCTGTAACCAGGCTGGCCAAAAAGATCTTATCATATAAACACAGCCAATGAAAACCATTAAAGAGACAACAAATTCTTTAAAACCAAGTTCTAGTGGTGAGACATGGGAAGACATGCCAGAAGCTGCATACATTCAGTAAATTTGGGGGAAAATGCATAGCTGAGAGAATACACATTCCTACTCATAATGACAGCTCAAGGAAAGAGCAAATATGGCAATCATGGGAACATACAAGAGGGAGGCTCTGTGTCATTTTTGTTGCCTTGTGCACACCAAAGAACTTCCTCCATGGGCTCTGAGCTGTAGCTTCTTTTCCCTTGGGAATAAAATTAAGTATGTAGAGTCATAAAGTTCACACATTTCCCAGACATGCTGACAAAGAGAGCTTAATTTCTGTTCATGTTTCAAATAGAAAATAGCCAAGCATGGAAAATGCACTGAGATATCCTCACCTTGCTCATACTCTCTTTAGTGAGACGCATCGTTTCCTTTTGCTGCCTGAGCTCCTCCTCCAGTGTGTGCCGGATGTGGTCCAGTTCCTCCTAATTCCCATACACGACAGCAGCCAAATTACTAACTCAGCTAGAGTCCATTATAAAAACACACTAATGATTGATTTCAAACCCCATAATCCTCCTCTGATGGGCACTATCTATGATACTGTAGGTTAAAGTGTGTGATGCTCTGTTTAGTTCTGGTCTACTACCTGTAAGTGGACCTCTCTAAGGTTTCCTGTGAGGGTCTGAGTATCGAGTTTCCTCTCTGCAGCCTCCAACCTCTCCAGCAAGGTGACTCTTTCTACCAGCAGGTAAGCCACCTGCTCACTGGAACTGCTGTTACTGATTTCAGCTAGGCCTTCCTGCTCCAGCATCTCCATCACCTCTTTATATTGGCACTCTAGAAAACATCCAGAAGGATTTCTTTTCGGAAAGCTTGAGTAATCCAACGAAACAAAGACTGAAACAGCCTTGTCATATTTACTTTTTCCTAAGAGGTACGGGAAGAGAAAAACTAGGAGATTATTCGACTCAATTCAAGTTTATTTGTATAGAGCTTTTAACAATAGATATAGACACAAGGCAGCTTTACAAAAATAGGAAGATTTTGATCCCTAAAGAGCAAACTAGGGATGACAGTAGTAAAGAAAAACTCCCTGAGATGACAGAACAAAGAAACCTTGAGAGGAACCAGACACAAAAAGGAATCCATCCTCTTCTGGGTCACACCAGATAGGGGGATTGTAACAGAGGTTTTCAGTTGTATGTCCTGGTGGTACCAGCTCAAAACTAGTATCACACATAAATAATGCTATTCTCCTATTTTATTTCTCAACCTGCACAAAGTATTAATTAATATAAAATTTAATATTTCAAAACCATGGAAGCCCAAAAATATTCTTTAATGCAGCATGAATGAATAGAAATGCTTTTATTTTGTGATTAAATGGAGTACTGACACATTAATGTATTAACATCCTTAAAATCAAATTTTTGCTTAGTCATATTTTAATTTGTGAAAAATGCAAATTTTCCTCTCATCAATGATGAAAAAAAATTCATCAGCCTTTTTGACAGTAATTTCATGGAGTTAGTAAAAGTTAATCAAACATCTACTCAGACAAAGAAACAATGTTAACCCCAAAACTCCATGTTGGGCTTATCTGCTGTGCGCTAAAATAAGGATGCAGTCACTTTTACTACCATCACATGACTGCTCTACACGCCACTCAAGTTGATGTAAAATGAACTAGAACCTCAAATTTGTTGGTTCCGTTATGGGAAATATTATGTAATCAAATATTGAGTCCAACCAACTTTACTTACTACTAGCAGTTATTCATAATTACTTGGATGACCGAAAACTTTCATATACAACATTTTGGAAGACTTGCCTTGCTGGTGCTTTATCTGCTCAAGCTCAGCACGGAGCTGTTCATTGTCCCGTTCATATTCAGCTGTCAGACACTCGCGCTCCTCTAGCATGTTTCGAATATGCTCCACATAACTCTCCACCTATAACACACACACACACACACCAGTTAATGTCTCTTAACCTTGTTGGTGGTCTTTATTCTCTGCACTGCATAAAGAAGAAATCTGTGAAAACAGACCAGTATTTATTACAGACACTAGGGCTGCACCAAATATTCATATATTTAATTCAAATAATGAAAACTTTTGCTAATAACTCTTGAGTTCCCATTGTGTACCCATTTAAAATTTTTACTTAAAATGACACCATACTAAAACCTTTATGCGCTACCCAGATTAAGCATAAGGGAAGAGGCAAAATGGCTGAGAGCAGTCAGCATAAATTTAGTAATATATTGCTTTTTCTTACTAATTATTCACATCCCTAATTTAAGATGACAAAAATCTTAAGGCAATCTGAACAGATTTCAATACTCTATTGTTACCTAGCATTGCTGAAAGGCTGAAATTGAATGCCAGTAATGTGTCAGTAATGTCATACATGAAGAAGGAGCCTTTGTCAAATATACATCACAGGAAAATTCTTTTCTTTGCATAATCCTGCTTGTTAGGTCACTGGGGTCTGAGTGTAGCCATGATACAGCACCATTGGAGCAGAGCAGATTAAGGGCCTTGCTCAAGGGCTCAACAGTGACAGTTTGCCAGTGCTGGGGCTTAAACCCCCAACCTTCAGATCAGTAACCCACAGCCTTAACCACTGAGTTGCCACTGCCAATATATGAGTCAGCTCTTTGGGTCAGCTTTTAGGTGAATGTTGAATGCCTTTTTTTTTTTTTTTTTTTTTTTTTGGAAAACTGGTAGACAGTGCTGTTACTCTTGTTGTGTAATTTAATCAAAATGCTTCCATGGAAACCTCTTTTCAACATATGAGCTGTTTACTAGCATGAATGGCAAGGACTCTCAGCTGTGTGATGGAATCAGCATGACAGGGAAGGTGAAGCTGATGACAATATGCTATATGCATATTTAAGTGTATTAAGGGAGGGATCACTTAGCATAATGACATGAAAATGTTAATGCAGGGATGCACATTTGTAATGCTCTACTGATTTTAAACAGAGGTTATAAAATACAATGCAAATACAACAAAAAGACAAATAATCTAACTCATTGAGAAGAGAGTGATTTATCATCACTACTCTGGAACAGTTGGAAACCTGGCCCTGTTTAATAAGGGCTTCATTTATTTATTTCCTCAATATTTCCAAATTAATTTATCATTCATCCCACAAATCTACCAATATATTGGAAGGTAGTAACCTTAAGAGATATATTCTTTGATAAGGCAATGAAAAATAATGCGAATTAAAAAAAAACCAGTTGATCAATCGAATGTAATTTGATAATCATCTCAAATTTAAGCAAGCATTTTGGTCTGTATCATTCAGTTACTTTTACAGTCTGCTGAAAACAATGTCATTGAATGAACAAAATGACAAAGTAGGCTCTATGTTTTAAGCTCTTTATTTACACTGAATGGTGTGATGTTCCACAGAACAGCATTTAATATGATTTGTATTTTACTGTTTTTTTTATTAAACCTTTAAAATGAAGTCTGGGGCTTTTCTTATCCTTATTACCCTTACAGAATATTTGGCTATTTGTCAAAACATGAGAAAATAACTCCTAGTAAATAGCATGTGAGAAAGACTATAAAAGCAGCAGATCATGATCATCTCACTTTGTTAACAGCCAAACCCATATAGTCATGATAAAATGTTGATGAAGGAATGAATCATTAACTGATCACTAGCTATGCTTCACAGTGGCTCCTCAGCCTGCCATCTGGACACTCGCCTCTTTCATCTCGTTGGCCTGCTGTTTGCGGAGAGCCTGTAGCTCCTGTGTGGCTGAGGCTAAGCTGCCTTCACTGCTCCGGAGCAGACACCACAAGTGGCACTGACGCTCATCCGCCGAGGCCTCGGGTGGGACACCATCCTTCTCCAAGCGCATGAAGAGCTCCTTCAGCTCAGTTTTATCCTTGATGAGAAATACAAAAATGCTTGTTTATACACCAACAAGCTACTATTCCCGAGAAGTGCAGGAGTACATAAGACCTGGGTTATTTGATACACCAAGTTAAAAAAAAAAAAAACCTACATATTGTTTGGTACAAAGCAACTAAGCCATAATATGATGTGATGGATAAGTTCAGAGCTCTGAGATCCAGTGCATCCTCTTGGTAATTGTGCCACAAGTGTCTGGTGTCAAGTTATGTGAAACTTCAGATACAGACAAGCTTTAAGCAAGACGCATCAGTCAACATATCATGCATTCATGGCATAATATAGTGTATCAGGACAAAAAATATGTTGAGCCTGATCCACTGTCAGAGCATCTGTACACCAATATGCTGAGTTTAAAGTCCCCATGAAATGGCTTGAGAGCAATGATTTGATTCCATGTCGATGCATTTCCTTTCAGAGTGAAATGTGACCTTGCACAATTGCCCCCCCAACTTCAAAATGAATAAACTCAAAAGATTTTCCCTCAACCAAAAGACAATAAGAAATAGTGTGCTACAAGATGCACATTCAGAACAGATGAACCATGTTTGCTTCTAATGTAGGTCAAGACCCACCACTGGAGGTGGGACATATACAGTCCCCTCTGAAAGTATTGGAATGACAAGGCCAATTCTTTTGATTTTGCTTTACACTGAAGACATTTGGGTTTGAGATCAAAACCTGATTATGGGATGATAGATCAGAATTTCAGCTTTCATTTCCTGATATTTAGAGCGAGACGTGTTAAACAACTTAAAGTAAATAACACTTAATATTTGGTTGTATATCTCTTACTTGCAATAACGACATCAAGTCGGCGACCCACTGACACCACCAAACTGTTGTATTTTTCTTTTGTAATGCTTGTCCAGGCTTGTACCACAGCTTATTTCAGTTGTTTGTTTTGGGGAGTTTCTCTTAGCAGTCTCCTCTTCAAGAGGTATAATACAGGGTTAAGGATATAATACAGGGTTAAGGATATAATACAGGGTTACGGTCTGGTGATTGACTTGGCCAGTCTAAAACCTTCCACTTTTTTCCCCCCCTTTTGAAGTCCTTTGTTGTGTTGGCAGTGTGTTTTGGGTCAGTCTTGATGCATGATGAAATTCCTCCCAATTAAATTGTATGCATTTATCTGTAAATTGACAGACAGAATATTTCTGTCGACTTCTGAATTCATTGTGCTGCTACTATCCTGAGTTACATCATCAGTAAAGATTAGTGAGCCCATTGCAGAAGCAGCCATGCAAGCCCAGGCCATGACACTTATGATATTTTGGATCATGAGCAGTTCCTTTCTTTCTCCACACACTGGCCTTCCCATGACTTGGCAGAGGTTAATCTTGGTTCCAAAACCTGAGGCTCATCTCTATATTTGTGAATTCCAATCTGGCCTTCTGATTCTTACTGCTGATGAGTGGTTTACATCTTGTGGTATAGTCTCTATATTTCTGCTCTCAAAGTCTTCTTCAAACAGTGGATTGTGATATTTTCACCCCTGCCCTGTGGAAGCTATTGGTTTGTGTTTTTGTTCACAGCTCTCACAAATTTTTATCAACAACTGTCCTTGTTTTCCTTGGCTGACCTGTTCGATGTCTGGTTGTTACTACACCAGTGGTTTCTTTCTTTTTCAAGACATTACAAATTGTTGTACTGGTTATTACCAATGCTTGTGCCTTGGCCCTGACCAATTTTCCCTCTTTTCTCAGTTTCAAAATGGCTTGCTTTTCCCCAATAGATGGCTCTCTGGTCTTCCTGTTGGTTTATCCTTTTTAAACAACAAATGCAGTCTTCACAGGTGAAACCCAGGACTCAATCCAATCATAGATATTCAGAGATTAATTGTTCAACCACTCAATCTAACAGGGAACACCTGGGCAACAAGAAACACCTGTCAGTCACATTTTCCAGTAGTTTTAATCACTTGATAAATGGGTGGAATCAAACAAAAGGTGCCATGTTTTTAAGCTGTTCTACACATCTAGATGTAAATATCAGCAAATGAAAGCTGAAATTTTGGTTCATCATCTCATATTCATCCTTTGATCCCAAACCCATATGTCCTTCGTGTATAACAAAACCAAAAGAATTGGCCTTGCTGTGGTAACTTTCAGAGAAGACTATGTGCTAAAAAAGCACTTAATGGGACAAATGCAAGCCTAGTACAAGATGAGTCATCAAAATCATTGAACTAGAAACTTAAAACTAGAATATCTCAAACATTTTGTCGTCCCCCCCCCCCCCATATACTATTCCATTGGTGTTGAGGTTTTTTGGTCCATAAACACTCAGGAGCAGGGTTATGAAAAAAGCTCTGAAAACACCCATTTTGATTTGAGGAGCATTTTAAGAAATCATAAATGAACTGATACATACATACATACATGAGAAAATTATTTCCTTATAAGGTCATTACATACAAAGTATCAAAGCTATGCAAACACTTCTTATGCTGGAAGTGTAGAAACAACACTGACGCACTTCATACCTGTTTCTGTTCCATGGCCAGCTGAAGTCCAACAGCAGTCCACTCATCACTTGTAAATCAACTCACAGCAGTGAGAAAAAACTCCAGCATGTCGTTTCCAACATTTAATAACCAAACCAAGCTGTTGATATATTCTCCTAATCATCATTCCGTATATGGCCCACAAACTCCGTTATGGAAAGTGCTACTAATGCTGCATACACACCACACGCTGATTAACTAGTACAACCATAAACCTGTTGCGCTTCGTACTCACAGGTTTTGTAGACATTAATACAAACGACTGCGAGACGTCTAAACAAAGTTGCTAACACTTAACGCCTAATTAGCGACATACACAGATATAAAACCGTACACGTTCCTGCTCGTGTGCAAACACCATTTTCTGTTTGGTGTTTTTGTGCTCACTGCTAGCTGTATTTAGCTAAACAGCTAGCTAACCAACTTGTTACAGCTGACCATTTCTAACAACCGAGCGCAACGCGTTTGCTAGCTAGGAAAAAGTTACTTTTGGCTTTTTTAATTATTTAGTACAGCCTACAAACAGTACAAATAAAAAATTCAACTTGTTAAAAAAAAAAGAGAGAGAGAGACTTGATAATATTCGGTTATCTGGCTAGCTACGATTGGAAACACTGAAGAAAGCTCGTGGTGGCCTGCTACATATTTTTGTGAGAAGCTTGGGCCAAGCACCTTGGTAACGGAACATACCATAATCTCGGATAGCACAGGGGAAGGGAGTGATGTCCTATGACTTTTTAAAGCAGAAAAAGTACTGTCCAGCAGATGGCGATATAGCCACTACCTTTCAGTGCTCAGAGCTGAAATTGTAAATAGGTGTGGTTTCACGTCGTGATGGCAACACAAAGCTTTTTAAAGCGTTGACGCTTTACAGCCACCTACATTATACGGCCAAAAATTTGTGGACAGCTGATCATCACACCCACATGTGCTTGTTGAACATCCCATTCCAGATTTAGTCCACAGAAACATTAGTTGAGCATCAAGGCGTTGATTTTGGAGCAAGGGGTTCTTTCTTGGGATGCAGCCTCTCAGTCCACAGTGATGTAAAACTCACTTGACTGTAAACAGTGTTCCAGCAGCTTCCAGTTCATGGCAGGCCTGTGCCTTGGTAGTTCCTGGGTTGTTCCTAACCATCCAAACCAATTTCCTCTCGCTGAGGGTGACAGTTTGGGTCTTCTTCCAGCAAAGTGGCTACACCTTCCAATAAGTTGTACTTACATACAATTGTTTGAACTGATGATCGTGGAATATGCAGTTGTTTAGAAATGACATTGCTGAATTGTGTAAATCTATGATCCTCTTTCTCAGATCTGCACTGAGCCCCTTGGATTTTCCCATTTTACTGTGTTGGTCAATCCAATGAGTACTGTCAAACAAACCATTTTTATGTTGACAGAGAAGCTACCAGCTGTAGTCATTCATGATCACTAACAGGAAGTTAAAAGGCCTTGGCTTTGCCAAGTTAAAAGACATTTTGGAACTTTCAGCAACACTGAAATAATAAACTAAGTGGGTATGTGTATAGTTTGGACCCTGTATGTATAATTTTGACCATGTGTGATTTCAGAAAACACCAAATTACTGTTTTGTTTTTCTATTAAAGATGCATGTTGTACAATCATCAATCATTCTTTCATTCTGCCACAGAAAAGGAACAATTCAAAGAAGTCACTGAAAGTGCAATATTGCCACATTCATATCCATAATGACATTCATTCTCTTATTCATTCATTCATTCATTCATACACACACACAGTACCAGAAAAATGTTTGGACACACCTATTCATTCATAGTTGTTGTTTTTTTGTTTTTTTTGTATTTTGACTATTTTCTACATTGCAGAATACTGAAGACATTAAAACTATGAAATAACAACATATGTGGTAAAACAAATGTTAAATAAAGTTTCATATTTTAGATTCTTCGAAGTAGCCACCTTTTACCTTGATGACGCTTTGCACACTATTGGCATTATCTTAACCAGCTTCATGAG
>JAOTRR010000020.1:10884174-10895532 GCA_028570945.1 Gogo arcuatus | reverse complement strand
CCAATTCCACAGAAGAGCTACTGTAGCACAAAGTGCTGAAAAAGTTAATGCTGACACCTTTGTTTTAGCCAGCATTAACTTTTTCAGCAGTTTGTTTTTAATTTTATGGCTCATCGGTGTACATCATCACATTATTCAAATTACTGTTTGTGAGCCTTAATTATAAATCTACAAGCTACATAGAAAACAGGAATGAGCTCATGGACTCATTGCCTAATAGACACTTACTCGCTCAATCAGAAAGCACGTGTGAGTGAACCACTTTACACATTCTTCAGTCTGACTAACTGCAGTCACCCATACAGTGTTAGGTTCAGAGGAGACATAGTACACAGATTTGTTCTTTGACGATCACAACCATTCATATAAATATCTTTCACTTTGATAATAAGAATGTTTGTAAAGTTCATCAGTTCCTTGCATGGAAAGTGTGTGACTGTATGGACCGGAAACATTAGCTTTGTCCTTGTAAAGTGATGTCACCTCTGACCTATGTGTCTATCATCTCCACATCAGAATTCAGGCTCAGTTCAGCAATGTGGTTGAGTGGGGGCTCGGGGCTTAGGTGGGCTTTGGATTGGCTGGCCTGAGCATCTCTGTCTCGCGATTGGATAATGGCTTGGCGCAGGCAGGAAATCCACTGCTGCTTGTTGAAGGAGTCGTTGGCCTGCAGGCTGTGTGACTGAGTCTTCGTGCGCCCCCTGCTGCTCACACGGAAGCAGTTCTTCACTGAGGGAGATGGTGAGAGATAAAAATATTATTAGTGACGAGTAGTCCATTAAACTGATGATGCATAGTTAAAAATGGCTGTTTATGACCCGTCATACTTTTTTAGCCCTTTATAGTCACATGTAATGCTTTGACTTTCATCATAGCAGCTCTAAACAGTCATTCCCTCATCAGCCTCTTTTTTTTCCCTCTCAAAGTTAAAATACAGTTTGCTGTGTCACTGAGAAACCACAAAACCCCCACTAGTGAAGACGGAAAATGTCTGACTGTTACAAAGCACTGACACTGGAGAGACAGTCATAAAATGTGTAATAAACATCTCACAAAAAAGCTTCACAATATAAATGTTTTTTTAATGTGTGCCACATCCACCAAACACAAGTCCCATGTAATGATAATGTATTAGAACGAGCACATTAATATGTGATTTGCCTTGCAGTCAGCACTACTATCCAAGGCGTACTTTTATAGAAATTAATCAACAAAGAGTGCTGAGGTGTAAAAATTACTAATGTCATGATTTCTACCAATTTCTCAAAAAGGAAATCTATACAAATATAGTTATACGTTTAGAATTTCTTCATGTGAGAACTAAATATAAATCCTTCATCAGTAAAAATCAGACATCATGCTGTATCACTTACACACCATTTCTGTGTCATTACTGTCCTGGTGAGTCACACTCCACCTATTTATACAGCTGCTTTCTGAGATTCTTGCATTATGTGAAAAAAAAACATACAATACAATTTACCTTTGTCATTGCCAGTGAAGGCGCCTCGGAAGGATCCTGAACTGCTGCCCTCTCCATCAGGCAGGTCCTCCAGCAGGATTTGGGCAGCAGGTAAGGGTTGACGATAAACCTGGAACTGCACCATGCCTTCTTTGTCCTGCACCACTGGGCGAGTCAAAACCAGCACCAGCTCGAACAAGAACACGTGCAGCTTCTGCAGAGGACAGGTGGTGATGACAGAAGGTATTTAAAAATAATAATTAAAAAAAATATTAGTATCCATAGCAGGAATACTGTATGATAAAAGGGATAATAACTGAATGAACAGAAGTGGTGAATAATAGTAATAAGAATGAGAAGACTGTATTCACCTGTCCTTTGGTGCTCTTGAGTTCACCATGGCAGTAGAGAAAGCGTGAGGCATGAATCTCTGGAACTCTTTGCCCCTCCTCTGGGTAGCATAGACCTCGTTTGTAAAATTGACACTCAGCCTCGCCGGTCTTACGGTTCACCTCAGCAATGATGCTCTGGATTAGCTCCATCTATATACATAGACAAATTGAGGATGTTTACTTTGTGTGTGCAGGAAAGGAGCTACTTTGGGCAAGACTCAAAATTAAGAGACTTAATTTTTCAAAAGCAATCTTCCTGTGTATTCATTAGGGGTGTAATACAATGTCACTATATCAATATTTACTTAGTGGTCCAATAAGTTTAAATTTCACTAATGTCACTATAACTATAACATACATATAAAACATATGTATACATAACACTATAACATTAAATGTCACTATAACTAAATTTATTTAGTGGTCCTGACTGTTCCTCAACCTCAGTTACATCACTGGAGTTCAAAATTCGTTTCACCTAGAGATGTGCAGTGGACTGTTTTTATCCCTCTCACCCAGTTATGTTTCATGTTTGCTCACAATATTTTCACATGAATTTAGTTGGTTCCCAAAATATAACCAAACTAGCAGATTAATTCAAACCACCACAACTCAGGCCAGGCAGTTACTAAGGATGAATGAATAAACACTGTAAATGCCAGAAAGTTAAAACCCATTTTATTGCATCCTGTAGTGCACCTCATATTTGTATCTGTATGTGTCCCTCTTTCTCTCTTTGTAAACACATTTTCTATTCATTCTGATTCATTTATTGGTATTCTCCATTATTCACAATAGATTTGGTTTCAGAGGAACTCACAGCTTGAGGCAGCGTGTCCTCGTCAGGGTGATCGTGTGGCGTACTCTTCTGGATCTCCTTCAGAAGTAGTGGGTACTTCACCAGGCGACTGCGTGGCAGATCTAGGAAGTTCCACAAGTCCAGTTTTCTGCTGAAGGATGATTCTTGGCATAAGCGGAGGAACTCCTCAACACGTCGTACCTGCTTTTTCTGGTCTAGCAGGGCTTTGGCACCCACTTGGTTACAGCAGTAAGTGATATAGGCATCCAGGCAAGGGAACTAAAAATGGAAGAATACTGTGGTCAGAGATGTCCTAGCAATCTGTGAAAGCATCCATCACCTTCTTTTGCCTTGATAACACTTACCCAGTCCAGCAAGGTCAGCCCAACCTCCCCCACTGTCTTCTCCACCCCTCGCAGCCCTTCCAGACGAGCCAAAAAATCTGTATGCGCAAAAACGTCAATAAACTATGGTCAATTGCAAAGGTTTATACACCCTGGACAAAATAAAAAAGACCAGGAAATATAATTTATAACAATAAGACAGTTTGTTAAATTTCACAGATATTCCTTTACCATCAGTAATAAAAAGTGGTCAAACAGTGAATGTTCAAATATTAATAGTGGAAAACATTTATACAATTACAAAGCCAAAGGCTCGTACTTCATTATTAACGGGCTATGTATAGAATAAAACATGGGGTGTGCTGTTATAGGAAAATCAGCCAGTGTGTGGTGTGATTCCACCCTGAAGTCAATTATTTTCCAAAAACAGCATGCCCTGTAATGTTTTAATCCTCTTATACTGCAGCACTTTGCCAAAAACCTCAATGTTTTCTTAATGAAAAAAGTTACTTTTATTTATTTAAAGTTAGCAAGTTAATAAGATGAAAAATGCAGTGTGTCATGTTATTGAGAAACCATAAAGTTCACTTCCAGTGGACTTTATGGTTTCTCAATAACATGACACACTGCATTTTTCATCTTATCTAACTAACTTTAAACAAATAAAAAACAGCAGAGATAAAGGCTAAATAAACTTCACATCACAGAAAACGTCACCATATGAACAGCTACATGTTTTTTTTTAATCCATTGTGCATGGAGCATTGGCCATACTACTGCATGTGTAAGTTGGTACTATTAAAACCAGCATGTTACTATTTTATAAAAGTAATCAACACCTTCTGACCAATCAGAATTGAGCATTCAACAGCTGTGTGGAACAAAATTATAAAGTACAACTAATACTTTGTACGCCAATCCATTGGCTTTCTAAACGCCACCAATCGCTTTTGTATCCACTAAGCAGTACTCGCATGTCAAGAATAACGTCCACCCCCCTGGACATTACACTCAACTGCTCTATTATAACTGTCAGATTTCTTGATAAAACATTGCTCATTTCAATGACATAGCTATTATAACTTTTCCAGATACTACACACTGCCTTCTTCAGATCAAGCCTGTAAACCGAGCTTGTTGTGGATAATTTGTAAAATAAAGGTACATTTCAATTTTTCCATTCAAAACCTATGGGGGTTGCAATTTTTTTGGTGTCATCTGTAGCACAGGTGTCACCTCTGTACCAACACACCTTCATGGAGAGGAATCAGAGAATCGAGAGTCCCAAATATCTGACCCAATTCGCTTTCTGTCATGATGTCCAGTTTTAGCATTGGCTCATAGTAAACCTGGAACCGCAGAGCAGGACAAAGCATTAACCAATAGAACACAAGCAGGACACTAATTGCTACACATGGCTACTGTATTTAACAAACCTTTTTGACCAAATTGAGGTCTTCTATCAACTGCTTCTCTCCTTGTGTCATTTCATATATCACCTGTGTGTAACACAAAATAAAACGTCATCAGCCAGCCTACTGGTCAAGTCGAAGTGCTTGCACAAAAATGTCAAGTAATGTAATTTGACTAGAAATATGACTTAGTCATAATTATGTGCATAGAGTAAAATAAGCGAGTTTAGTCAGTGTGTCCACATCACTTCATGTTCCTAATTTTGGAATGATTGTCTAGAATCCAAGCTAATTAATATGCCTAGTAAAAATAGTTAATTTGTGTGTGTGTGTAGTGCAGCAGGTGGCAGGATTCAGAAGAAAGTGATGCACACACTACAGCCCTGAGGTGCTTTACGCCACCGTGAAAGATATGAACCAACTGGAGCACATTTTGGAGCAAGTTTTAGTTGTAAGAGTCAATAGGGAGTAGAGGTTTCTCTTTCTCTGGTTGTTGAACAAGTAAAAAATAATGTGCCATCCCAGTCGCCTGGGCTAGCAGTGTGTCCACCCCAGGGATCATCAACTCTGTTCCCGGAGATTTGGACAGTTGTCAGGGACGTCAGATTCACCTCATGAGTTAATAATCAGGGTTAGTAGGTGTGTGAAAGAAAGAAACCTTGTTACCGTACATTTTAAGTCAGACAACTGGTAATAATGCTGTTATATAATGAAAACAATAATACAGTGATACTGTTGCCTAACTCTTAAAAGCAATCAGATGCATAATCATTGCATAATACAGCTCTGGGCAGCAGTTTTAAAGGCCATAAAAAAAATTTGACTGTTCACACAAAGCAATGACAATTGCTGTGTTCACTGAGGTGGAGCTGCTGTCTGACAAAATCTGAAAAAGAGAACATAGCCTCTGAGCCAGCTCAGTTACTTCCTGTTTCATAACACACATCCCTCCATGCCACAGCCTTAATGTAGCCCTAGCAGTTCAGCAGCCCTTCAGAGATATGTAGAAACTAGTGTTGAGTATTGAGAAAGAACAGTTTTACTTGTTTTGGATGAAAAGAGCTAAAAGGTAAACAAATCAATAGCTAGTGGTAAACTAGTGCTATATTGTTATCACTATCTAGTATGAAGCATTGATTACTACTGCAGTACTGAACACACTACAGATACTGACCCTGGTTACATTCTAATCTCCTGTCCTTTCGTACCTCCTGTCTCTTAATCTCTTTGGCGCTAAGCTCCTGGCTCAGGCTGTCGACAGTATCACTCCACAGCTGGCTGCTGCGTCGTCGTGGGAAAGAAGAAGCCTTCTGACGTGTCCGAATTGGCATTGGTGGCATCGGCCGTGCTTCTGTACGGAAGCTGATGGACCTCTGGAGGTTTAAACAGACAAGTATTTGTTCAGTATGTTTGCTGAAAGAACTGTGGTGACTAATAAACACAGGAAACGTCTGAATTTTATACAGTTACATATACATATATTTATACATATATCAGGTACAGTTACATATATTTATATAATCCAGTTAAACTTTTATTTTAGAATTTTTTTTTTATAATTCGGTTAAACTTTTTTGCACAAAAAACAAAAGACAGATTGTGTGGTAGGTTTCACACATTCCTTCATCACAAAATAAAAATGGTCAAATAGTATGTGGTAAAGATATTACTAGTGAAGGGAACAAGTAACCCCTCCCAACACACACACACACACACACACACACACACACACACACACACCACCCATAACTACCAACTTTTCTTTCTTCTGAACAACTTTGGAACCGTCTCAATCATATTTTATAATTATTTTAATTATACACTCTCTTCTTCAAAACAGGTCTACCGGCTGAGAGATCATGTCAAAACCTTTCAAAAATATTTTTCTGTTGATTTTTATAATGTTGCAGGATATACCCACAACTCATTTTCAACACACTGCTATATAATGTTTTATAAAGATTAACTGTAAAATATTTTGCTTTTTGTTTTGCATTACAAGTCCAATAAAAGGTATTTCTTATTTTAAAAAAATATTGTGGCATACCTGAATGGACTGTCCCAACCGTTTCAGTGCAGGGGTCTTCACTGGTGTTATAATACCTGTAACTCCACTACTTCGGTCCACTGGTTTGACCCTCTTGTTACAAGGTCCCTACCATTCAAGCAACAAGACAAGATCAAAATTAATACTCCACAGTTGAGGTTCTGTTCAACCTTTAAACACATCATCCATCCTACATAGCCTAACTGTACCTCAGAGTCATGTGGGGGATCAGTGGGAAAGTCATCATCATCCTGAAAGAACCAAAACGTCAAAATTTCAAAGGTTCAAAATGGGCAAAACATAAGATGAGAGTGCATAATGGGTTAAGAATTATCAGAGTGAAATCTACCACTCTGGAATAATTCTTAAAAAAATGATTTCAATCTTCTTTACATACACAGTATCTACTTAAAACACACACACCACTGCTCACTGTGAACAGTGCAGATGCTCTGGTAATTATGGAAAGAAACAAGAAAACATGAGGTTGTGCGATGGTGTTTTTGTGGTAGAGATAGTGAGACTGTAAAGCTGCAAGAGATAAGAGAAACACAGCACAGAGCTGAGCTGTGAACATGGAGAGGCCTCTTTCCGGTACGACACAGGAAGCTGAATTGTAAAATAATATTTCCATACTGAGAAATGAGTGATAGCAGCTTAACTTATTGCTGCTATTACTCTCAAAAACATTTAATATTTTAACATGTATTTGATGATTTGAGGGAGTGGTTAGTATATTAGGAGAAGCAAAAAACAAAAAAACCACTGTGCTGAGAATCACACACAGTCACCTGGTCTGAGAAGCAAGGTCTGTGGCCTAAACTTCCGTTGCAAAGCAGAAAACGAGAGATAAAAATGGGGAGAATTAGTAACTGACAGAAACTGAGAGCGTCTATTATGTCCACCTAAGGATGATTTGAAATAACAATGGAATAAAAAAGAAAAATACAGTGGAAATTGAGACCCATGTACTAAAAATGCAGATCCAAAAATAAGCTGCAATACGTTTGCAATGTATTTCACAAGTTAGGATTTAAAGCTGATCATGTCTCAGTTTCAGCAGACACACTAAAACTATGCTATATTAAAAAAAAAAAAACTCACATAGTCTTCTGAGGCTCGGGCTGAAAATTCAGCATCACTGCTTGGGTCTTGTTTCCTTTTTTTCTGCTCAGAAAGTAAGAGACAACATATTGATTTGCCTCAAAGGCACACAGTTAGGCCTAACCTCCATAGTTTGCAGTAAAGTTTGTGTAGCAGAAAAGCAACTTACCCCTGCAAAATCAGAAAGGTTGGCACATGTCAGGAGTCTCTCTCTTGATACGGGAGACCTTAAAATATTGCCAAAGAATTTTAAACATTAGATATCAATATGACTAAAATTAGTCCTTCAAAAATCATGTTAATATAAAATGAATAAAAATAAATAGGTAACATAACCCCACAAAAACCTGGCCCCCCAAAATAATGAAGCTTTACCAGGAAGGTAACCCATCAGTCTCCGTCTCTTCAAGCTCCATCGCTGTCGCTCTTATATCATCTTTAGATATTAACACTCCAACAAATCCAAACACGATCAAAATGCTATTTCTACAGTCCTCTGGGTCTGGCAGAAACACCTGTCCCTCCTCTTCGGGGAAAGTAAGAGAGCAGAATTTTGTGCGCGCTACCAACTCTACACCTCCTCTCTTCCTCTTACATGTCTGAAACCCACATCCTGTATATAAAGAAGTTCTTGCTTCCTGTTAGCACACAACAGATTTAGACCTTAGCCAAAGAACTGCCTTTATAACACATTTACAAATGAGTAGTAGTAAGCATAAGGAAGTTAAATATAGTGATTCATTTTGTAGAAATGAGGTCACAGAATTGACAGTGTATATTTATGGATGTTACATGAAAAGACAATCCCTGGGTCTTTATATTTACTTTTTTGGGGGGGAGGGGGGGGCATTGTGCTGCTTTCATGGTACAATGATTTTTAAAAAAAAAGTTTTCTACTAACTTTTCTTTTTTCCTCTTTAAAATTTTAAATAGGTCTCAGTAGAGCCTAAAACAGGAAGAGGTGTAGCTCATTTGTTGCATGTTGAATTTGCACACACTTGGCCAGCATAAAGAGATTCAGCCATTAAGTAATTTTCTAATGTTATCACCTTTCTTTTCCCACACGCTGTTGCATATTGACCAGACTTTCACATTTCTAAGCAAAAACAATTACATCTTAATTCTTAGGTATGTTAGAGGTCACTATGCACCCACTTTGACCTTTCCTTTTCACCCACTGTTTTGCAAGAATAAAAGAGGCAAAGACAGAAAATCTTTTACAACTTTATTCACTATCAGAATCAGACTAAGTGCTCCCATTACAGAATAAAATCACATTTTTACTGTAATGTTTCCTGGAGGTTAACAAAGTAGAAAGAATAGAGTTTGTCCTACAAGGTGTGCGCCATGACAACCCAAAAAAGATCCTCAAGTTATGTGCAGGTTCTATATCCCTGACCGAAAGAAAAGTCAGAGAAGCAAATAAGACACACCAACTGGACCCATGGAGGAGAAAGGGGTCAGAGTGAGGGGACCAACATGCCTTGAGACATTAACCAGAAGTAGCACCTGGTCAAGTAACACCACCCATACCACCCCTTAGCTTGTGTTTAAGGTGCCATTATATATAGTCCACATCAAGGCTATGAGGTGTATCAAATGTCAGCAAGTCAGGAAAAAGATTAAAGCACTTACATTTAAATTTCATCACTTCCAGTTTGCACTTTGTTTTTGGCATCATTCAATTGTATACCATATGCATGAAAGTGTTTAAAAACAAAGCCAGGCGGTGCCCATCATGGAGGAAAAGGGTGAGAAGAGTAGAGTGGGGAAAGTAACAAAACGCCTGTTAAAAGAGCCATCATCTTTTTTTACACTGGGAGAGCGCTGATGATCATATTTATCTACTCATATGCTGAAGCTTTACAACCAGTTTTAAATAACAGTTACAGTCAAAGCACTCATTTGCAAAGGTGCACATTCACATCTCCCCCAAATCCCACTCATCCATGTCAACAGGCCTAGGAAACATTTAAAAATGCAGGAGTATGACCCCTGGGGTCAAGCTTGGGTTTAAAGACAGAGTTCTGAAGTCAATAACTACCCCATATTTGTGATCATGTTTTAATTTTTAAACTTTGGGTCCCATTATTTCAAGAACCATCTGAATTTTTTTTTTTTTTTTTAATCCACCTCCCGAATCCACTAGTTACCCCCCTCCCTCCATCTTGGACGTCCTCTCAGCGAATGGTGTATCTGACGTAGGGCACCTCCACGTCCTCATCAGTCATATCATTGCAGCAGAGTTCAAACACTAGTGCTTTAACATGCTTCCCCAGCTTCTTCTTCGACACCTTGGTCACTATCTCGGTCATGCTAAAAAGTGAAGACAAGGACAAACGAGATAATTCTTACCACTTAATTACAAACCATTCACTCAATTAAAAGAATCATTTTGCCTCAACACTTTGATCCGAATAAATTATCTGTTGCGTCTGAGTGGGGAAAATACTCACGGCAGCTCCAGTCTTTCTTTGAGCTTGGCAGCTGGCATGAAGAAAGAGTAGAGCATAGACACCCCCTGAGACAGCATTGTGATCTCCAGCTTGTGTTCATTCTGAAGAGAGCAGAAAAATAGAGGAAAGGTTCTGAATTCAACAATTATGAGAAATTACCACTAGGACAAAAGGTTAAGTTTCATTAATACCTTGAAGTAGTCTAGGAACTGTTTGAGTGTCATTTCCTCTCCGCTTGGCTGAATGCCTTTTACTTCAAAGCGGTCCCATAGCGTCCAGTCAATTTCATAGTACTATAAATGAGATGATAAACAAGGAATGAGCATTCGGATAGTGTGCAGCTCTTTAACCCACTCATCAGGGTAATTTCAGGAACATACCTTGTGCTTGGGAGCCGCAATAGGTTCTGAGAAGGCAAAGAAAGGCAGGGCAAGGTTCATGAAGCCGTTCTTATATGACTCAAGCTTCTTGTGACCCTGAACAATCTTTAGCAGCTCCAGACACACCAGGCCGACTACTGCAGCTGTTGTCGTGGCGATAGCAGGAATGATCTTCCCAGCAATGAGCTTGCTCTGTATGAGACAGAGAGGGGGGGGGAATTCACACAAATATTATATGGCGGTCACCATATACGTTTCAAGGTAAGGGCGGCTACTACTAACCTTGTGTCTGTCTGCTGGAGGAATGTCATAATTCTCTGCTCTCAGATTGGACGCTGCTACTATGAAGTCCATGTGGAAGTTAGTATCATCATCCTGAATATATTAAAAAAAAAAAAAACGACACACTACATAAACAAGCTCACACCCCAAAAACTTTTCAGTATACAAGAACTGAGTGCTGTACCTTTTCAAAGTCTATGGAACAGAGTTTGAACCGGGATGCTGCTTCTGCAGAAGGCAGGAGGGTTTTCAGCTCCTCAAGCCTTGAGTCATCTATAAAAGAACAGGGTTATATTATCAGAACTTAGACACACTAACTTTAGTTAAATTAATCTTGGTTTAGGAAAAAGGATATGTTCTCTCTTTGTTAGTTTGTTTGTCTCTTTGTTAGTTAGTCCTTACCCACTGAAGCGTTGGCGTTCTGCAACTCTTGATCAGATACATGGATTTTAACGCCGGACTTAGGGGTAAACTCTGGAACTTTGACATTCTGCAACACCTTGGCCACAGCTTCGCGGTCAGTGGAGCCTTGCAGGCCATATGTCTGGGCAAACAAGTTGGCTGCAGCAATGATGTAGTCCATGTGCAGATCCTAAGACAAATATAATAAAAAGAAATCATTCCGCTTTGCTTGTTCACATGGTGACGGACAGATGGCTAGATAACCTCTCATATTTTAT
>JAOTRR010000020.1:10802245-10817655 GCA_028570945.1 Gogo arcuatus | reverse complement strand
AGTACATATGAGTAAAAATGTCATCATGGATGCTCATCAGATGTTTGTTTCAAATAGTAAGGCTGAAGCGTATTAAAGAATAACCATCGTTAAACAGTGAGAGCACTCAAATCCATAGAACACATACATACAAGCAGGAATGACAGTCACACCTTCCTCTCTGTGGACTCAAAGCTTTCGTGTGTCAGCTTCTTGCCATCCAGTCCTCCAACCTTCAGCTCTTATTATGTGAAGAATAAAGAGTCAGCATGGCTAGGAGTCATGTTGAGGGCCTGAGTGAGAGTGTTTGGAATAAAAAGAATGAGAGAAGAAGAAGAAGAAAGAGACATAGAGGGAAATTATAAACTAATGTCTGATTTTAGGCTTTCAGTCAACTCACAGGTTAAGTAATCCATACGGTATACTGCACATTTTTCAGAAGCTTTGCCTGCTGACCAGCTTCATTCAATTTGCTGATTTCATAATGATTGTATCATATTTTTAAAAAATATATATAAAAATTTCTTCATATTGACTGGGGTAATACATAAACTTTCGACATTTTGAGAGATAGTTTCAATAAAACTGAAATGAGTAACTAATCATGATAACTGTGTATTGCCAGAGGACATGGTGATCCAAGAGACAGAAAGGGCACAGATTGCTCTTATGGCCAGTGACCAGAACAGGACGTGAGGGGAAAGAGTTCCAAATGTTCAGTGGAGTACCCCACTGTGTTCCTTGCATAATCTATAGCATCTCATCGTATGCAGAGCATGTGATTCATCTAGCTCTGGCACCATTGTATGTTCAATCTGACACAAGTGCCATTAGAGCTTTGTGCCAGTTACCGCAGAGGAGGACACCATTAGAAGCAGGTCTGGTGTTGTAGAAGAGTACCTATAATCTATAGCTACATCAAATGACAGCATTATTCATCATTGCTGACTGCAGCATTGTTTTGAACATCTTGCAACATTACTGGAAGTGTTCATATGCACCAAAAGAATACAATTTACTCATTTCATGAAGATTAATCAGAAAACCAGAAAAAATAGCCCTAATGCATCAAAACATTTTAACATGACTCCAGGTAGCTACAGTTTATTAAATATTAAAGAATAATTTTGTAACTTTAGAAGCCCTTGCTGCCTCTAAGGCTAATCACAATTACTGTAAAAACATTGCCAAGCTGTCCTCCTCCCAACAAACATACAAATGAGTGACAAAACTAATATCAGTGGCTTAGTAAGGTTTTGGGACACTACAAAGCTCCAGAACAGCTCCAATGTGTCTTGATAGAGATTCTGCCAGTCTCTGGAACTGTACTCAAGGGATGAGTACAATTCTTCCTAAAGATATTTCCTCAGTTAGTGGTTTGATGATTGTGGTGGAGAGCTATGTCTAAATTGTTAGTCCAAAATCTTCTATAGGTGTTCAGTTGGGTTGAGATCTGATGACTGTAAAGGCCATAGTGTATGATTAATAATATTTTTTTTTATCAAGTTCAGAGCACTCAGTGAGCCATTGGACTCACTCCATACCAATGTTTTCTCTTTAATTTGTCATTCATCTGTATACCTTTTAAGGGAAAAAAAGGCAGAACTTTGTTTCAGATGGGGCTAAGCCTGTTCTGGACTGGAAAAATGGGAACAAAAGCCTGAAATTAAATTCAATGATATATTTTTTGAATATGTATTTGCTCTAAATATTCATGTAATGTTAAGTTAAGGCTCTTTCCATTCACATCCAATAGCTTGAAATGTCCATGTCCACAAACCTGTGAAATCTTTATCCTTCTATTTTTATGCTTGTCCAGTAATACATGGATTGTAACCTGTAACATATTTGTTCAACTCCACTAGTGGAAAATAAACAAGCACACTGTAAACCAGGCTGCCATTGCGTAGGTTACCTGAGCACCAAAATGCAACACTCCTTTCCCTCTGACCTTTCATTTTGTTAAACCGGCTATCACAACACACTCCTACTCCCACACACTGATACAAGCTGAACATAAACTGAGTTGAAAACAAAATTGACTCAAGGTATACTATTGCCATCTAATGGTCAGAAAAAAAGCTTTGTGAATTTCATATTGCTTCATGAAAGACATTACATTACCATTGGTCCTTCATGTTATTGTTCATACATTTTATGACTGTCGGTTATTATCCTGAATGGAGCTATAAACATGACAGAAAAAAGTCTTCTGGGAGCAGGTTATTGCTTAGACACTCAACACAGTTGAAGGATATAATTTAATAGCATCAATAAGCAATATATTCTGGTAAACATACCTGTTTCAAAATGTTTTTTGGCTTTCAGACCGTTTTAAAGGCTTTGTGCAACCCAGTGATACATTTTTGAGGAAATGATCATTTACCAAAATTGACCAGAATAGTGCAACAAATAGTCCACAGAAACATCTCTAAATATTGGATCATGACAGATACTGCATGCACTACCTGTTTTCAATGCAGTTCACATGATATTGTCCTTAACTGAAAGCATTATATTAACTATAATATGTTGTGTCCCACTGTATTTAAAGATTTTGAAGGAGTTAACAATCCCATCACTGAAAACCAAGAAAAGTGAAAACAAGTGTCTTTTGATTGCATGCTGTACGTTTTCCAGAAGAATGCCAGTCAAAAGCCAACACAAAAAATAATTCAGATTTATCAACACTACTATAGAAATCTAAAAAAAAGAAAGAAATTAAAAACACACTTACCAGCCACTTAAAATGGAACCTGTACCCCTGCTCATTCATGCAATTATCCAATTAGCCAATGATGTGGCAGCAGCGCAGTGCACAAAATCATGTAGGTACAGATCAAGAGCTCAAGTTCACTTCAAACATCAGAATGAAGAAAAAGTGTGATCTCAGTGACTTTGACCATGGCATGGTTGTTGGTGCCAGATGGGCTGGTTTGAGAAATGTCAGAAAATGCTGATCTCCTGAGATTTTCACACACAAATGTCTCAAAAATCAAACAAAAAAACCCTAAACATGGTAGTTAAAGACTGGAAAAGTATTCTCCCACCCCAATCTTCAAATGCCCCGTTTCAGTGAGTCTGTGCCCAGTGTAGCAGATTCCTGTTCTTGGCTGACAGGAGTGGAGCCTGATGTAGTCTGCTGTTGTAACCCATCCACCTCAAGGACTGATGTGTTGCATGTTCTGAGATGATTTACTGTTCACCAAGGTTGTAAAGAGTGCTTATTTGAGTTACCATAGTCTTCTCAGATCAATTTAGACTGGCCATCCTCCTCTAGCATCAAAACCATGCCACAGTCAATGTCAATGACATCACTTTTTCCCCCCCATTTTGATGTTTAGTGTGGGTGGCATGGTGGTGCAGTGGTTAGCACTGTCACCTCACAGCAAGCAAGTTCTGCGTTTGAACCCACTGCTTGACTGGGCCTTTTTGTGTGGAGTTTGCATGTTCAGGGAGAACATGCCTGCATGGGTTTCTTCTGGATGCTCCAGTTTCCTCCCACAGTCCAAAGGCATGCAGAATAGTTACACTGGCTACTCTAAATTGCCCATAGCTGTGAATGCAAGTGTGAATCACCATTTGTCTCTGTGTTAGGCCCACGATAGACTGGCGACCTGTCCAAGGTGTACCCCACCTCTTGCCCAAAGTCAGCTGGGTTTGGCTCCAACTCACCCATTTATCCTCAGTAGATAAGCAGTATAGACAATGTACGTATATATGTTTGATGTGAACATTAACTGAAACTTCTTAACCTGTATCTGCATAATTCTATGCACTATGCTGCTGCCAAATGATTGGCTAATTGGATAATTGTATGGAATAAGCAGGGGCACAGATGTTCCTATTAAGGTGGCCAGTAAGAGTTCTTGATAAGTATGACCAAGTTGTGCTTATAATATGAAGAATCCCACCTCATCTGTCAATCTTACATTCATTTCTGAAGTAGAACTGAACTGAACTTTTTATTGAGCACATGACTGCCATTTGCAGCAGCAGGATGAAGTGAACAGAGGGCTTTGGGAACCTTAACTGTTTTAGCTACTCAGGGCTGGGTTTTCCTCTGCAACAGAAAGGTCATGATTAAATGGTAGAGTGAACATCACACTGAACACTCTCTCTACCAGTTAAAATGACCAGAACTTTATGATGTTTTTGGTAAACTGGGCAAAGATCCAACTAAATACCTAACAATTCACTCTGTAGCACTGTAAAACTTTGAAAACTTCTGAAACCACGATAGGAGTTTTGCAGGGCAATGCTGATTGACTTCATTTGAACCCCACTAACTGCAGATTGAAAGTTTTTTTTGTAATATTTCTCTTCACCACCAGGCAGCTGTCAAAAAACACCATCCTCAGTGGAAAAAACTCTGGTTTCCATGACACCCAGACTCTGGTAGTGTGGACCATCAATATCTACACAATCAGCACAACAAGGTGCCTTTACTTGCTGTATTCAACTGTACTCTTAGCTTCAAAAGAGTTAGTGCCCACTGGCTACACTTTGAAGGAAAAAAAAAAAAACAAATAGAAATTGAGACAGCCTGAAGTACATGCCTGAAGGAACATCACATGGACAGATACTCAGTCTCCAAGGATATCAGTGGGTCACTGACTTCAGGCAATAGCAGTTTGTGCAACCGAATTGTATTTAAGATGTTCATTTGTTCAGTTAATTTTGCCACACTGAAATCAAGTGGTTATATAAAAAAGGATTGTGATATCTGTGATTTACCAAAAATGCCCTAAAATAAAGATGGCATTCTGCATTTTAGCCTTTCTTCCTCTGTTCCTGGGATAGGCTCTGGATCCACCCTGATCAGTATAAAGGCGATTACAGTAGGTGAATGAATAAACGATTCTGCATTTTATCCTCATAGTTTATGTATCGTTCTTTCATTATTTGCTGGAGTGCAGTGGTACATTTGTAGTTCAGTAGTAAGACTCTGACACTGATCAAATTTGAACACTGATGGAGAGTCACTACTGGGTGCTTGATTAAGGACTTAATTGCTTAGCTCTACACTTGGATTAGATACTGACTTGCATAAGGGGTTTACATCTGTTAAGAGTTTCATTCTGAACATATTTAAATACATTGACTGTTCTCTAATGTTTCCATTATTAATAGAAATGAGCTTGTCAATCAAATAAGATTATTATTGGACAGTGTGTGGTAATAACCAAAAGTACTGCCCAACTAGAAGTTTGGTGCATTCTGCTGTACTTGAAGAAAATTCATGTGGACACCTGACCATCACACCCATATGAGGTTCTTCCCCACAAAGTTGTTGTCAGAAAGTCGGAAGCAAACAATTATATAGGATGTCTTTGTATGTCGTAGCATGACAAATTTCCTTCACTGGAATTAAGAGGCCCAAACCTGTTCCAGCATGACAACGCTCCTGTGCACAAAGCAAGGTCCATGAAGACATGGTTTACCAAGGTTGGAGTGGAAGAAGTTGAGTGGCCTGCACAGAGCCCTGACCTCAACCCCACTGAACAACTTTGGGATGAACTGGATTGTGCACCAGGCCTCCTTACCATCAGTGCCTGACCTCACTAATGCTCTTATGGCTGAGTGGGGAAATCCCCACAGCCATGCTTCAAAATCTAATGGAAAGCCTTTCCAGAAGAGTGGGGGTTATTATAACAGCAAAGGGGGGAGGATGGTTATGTGTCTGCACAGGTCCACGATCCATGGATCCTTTGTGGACTTTCACATGTTCTACCTGTGCATGTGGGTTTACTTCAGGTTCTCTAGTTCACTCCCATTTAATTAAAAATAAAAAAATAAAAAAATCACAGTAGGACTGGCTACTCTAAATTGCCCCTAGGTGCAAAAGATTGTGTGTGCGCGCGCGTACTTTCCCCACCATCGAGGGTTTATTCCTGCCTTGTATTCCTGGAATAAGCTCTGGATCCACCATGACCCTGACCAGAATAAAGTGAATGATTACTTTATTGTATCCTTCACTTAGATTTTTGACTGTAACACGCTGCTTCCTCAGTTTAACCACGTATGCACTGAGTGAAACAAAGATTGACTGTTTTAAAGCATTATAAAATCTGTGCATACTTTGAAAGATTAATCATCAAAAACACTGGAATGCAAATTAAGACAAATTATTTTTTAAAAACTGCACTTGGTAAACTCACCATTTCGTACAGCTAATATTTTATTCAAGAAATAAAATGTTCTGACATTCCTTAGCTCCAAGAATAAATGGAAAATTCTATTAAGATTTTTTTTTCAAAAATGTCATTGTAAAATTCCATTACTTCAAATTTTACAATAAATTTAGCGAGTATATGGAGATAACCACACTGATGGCAGTTAATAAAGAAAAATAATGCATAGTAATAAATGAACCATAATTAGTGGTAAACAAACTTAGTCAGTAACTAACCCTAATAGATCTGTTAATTAGCACACACTATCATTCATTCCATGTGAATTTTTAAAAAAAAATTAGATTAAGATAAAATGCCCTAACCATTTTAAAAAATTAAGATAGCCTATATTAATTTAGCAAACATCTGGAAATCAAGGGTTGGAAGTGGGCTAGTTGCTAATAGAAACTGGATCACGCTCAGCATTTTCCAGAACATGACACAAAACACAAATAGAGAAAGCATGCCTAAATATGTACTGATACATGAATGCTCACTATGATCTGGAAATCAACTGCTTCAATGAATTATTTTGAAATTATAGAGTATTGTAGCATCAAATAAAAAAGCTCAGTATCCTCCCTAAGACTCTTCTGTCTAAAGGCAAATTCATAATTACAACACAAACTCAGGTTTTTAAGGTTGTACATAATTATATAACAGGCAAAATGTTATGTAATTTGGTTCAAAACATCCTGAAGAACAATGACTTTTAGAAATGTCACGGTACAAACAAGATTTTTCCTGTGCTGTACCTGGGGTTCCCACAATTCCACACATCCCCACCAAAAAGACAGCTGCAATTTGACAACAAAGCAGACAGCCAGACACCTGCATATACACTTAGAACAGGTGATATTTTTCACTCTCGTGACCAGTATTTTGCAAATGGGTATGAGACTCAAAGCACCCTCAGGACTTTGCCAAGTACAATTATTAGCCCTAGAAGCCCATACTCATCCAACTCTCTCTCAACTTTTCACCCCCTGGCCAGTTCTGCTTATTAGCATTTGTGTTTTGTAATTAGCCACTTCTGCATTTCACACAGCCTGTTCCCACTCCAGCTGATGCCCATGCTATGAGACACATTCATTAATCAGGAGCTGTGAATTAAATCAGCTCTAATTATATCTAAAGGGTGTGCTAGCACTCAACTAAGCACTACACAAACCTTTCATGTTTGCCTTTCAAGTTTTTTTTTTTTATTCAAGCCTTTTCTTTCTCGATGTACTGGCTAGCCCTAGTTAGTGGCTGACCTCTTCTTTTACCGCTCTACAGCTTTACATGATTGAGCTTGGTAATAATTTGGAACATTTACACCTGCTTTGGTTTTACTTATCCTGCATTAACTACTTTTGATTTTTTCATAGCTCATGATACCACTTATAGGAGCTTAATTAGGCACCACTGAGTAAACTTAACTCAGGACCACTGCATGAACCTAATGGGTGTATGATGTTAAAACTCAAACTGACAGATACTGACAGAGACTGTACTCACAGTATCCTCACCCACCACTGCAGGAAGTTTTCCTTTTCAACAACAGGAGGCAGTATATTCACTGACACTTGCTTCCTGCCTCCCCTCCCCCACATCAGTGTTGCTCTGCAGACAAGACTGCAAGGGCCTCCATCAGCCAGCCGGGCCTCTCAGAGCCTCCTTTCCTTCTACATGCGCACGCATACACACTCCCTTTCTCTCTCAGACTACCACAGTAGATTACATTGAGTCGGGAGGGGGAGGGGATACATTCTCAGACTTTCCCTCCATTTTGAGGCCTCTCACTGTGAGAGAAGCCATGAGTTCACAATCTCAACTACACGTGACATACAGTGGCCACACTGTACACACACACACAAAAAAAAAAGGGGGGGGGGAGAATGACTAAAAAAACAAAAACAAAAAAAACCCATTAAATATTCATTTCACACTACAAATTGTTGATATGCACAATTATTAAAGATACAGAAAGATCATTTTAAAACTAGGTTTTAATTTAGGAGGTTTGGTAGCACAGCAGGTAGCATTGCAGTCTCTCAGCACCATGACTCCCACTTCAATCCTGAGCTCAGGTTACTGTCCATATGGAGGGTCACATGTTCTCCCCATGTCTTCATGGGATTCCTCCCACCTACCCAAAACATGCCAGTAGGTACTATTGGCTACGATACATTAACCTTGTGTGTGAACGTGCATCTAGCCTATCCAGGGTGTATTCCCACCTCACAACCTGGGCTTCTGAGAAAGTCCTCCAGGTCGACTAGGCCCTGAATGGAGTAAAGCAGTTACTGAAGGTGGATGAATGAATTAACATTAATCTGTGCATTTTATTGATTGGGTGGTGTTTGATGACTTGCCACAACAGCTGGGTTTCCATTGCAGTGTTGCACAAAATAGAAGCAATTCTTTTTTAAAAAAGTCAACAAAAACACAATTGCAAATGGTCTATGTTCCCAATAAGTGATGTTATGTGATTAAAGCTGGGTTTCCTTCTCTCGTGACGGTCATTCAGATCACCGAGACCTGATATTTGGCACAGGACTTTGATTGCATCCACCACAATAGCAGTGTTTCCATTTCAATTTTGTGAAATATTGCTTTGTCAAATTGTCTGAAAAACCACCTCATGTGAGCATATAACATTTTTTGCAATATTTGACTTCTTGCAAAATTCACATTTCCATTACTCGTTTTTTTAGTTCACAATTTCAAATTGTGCATTAAGCAGGTTAATGGAAACCCAGCTAATGTCTTTTCAATGCATGGACATATTAAACATTAGCCCTTTTCCATCCCTCCATTATCTATACTGCTTATCTTTCAGGGTCGGAGGGGAAGCTGGAGCCAATCCCAGCTAACGTCAGGTGAGAGGTGGGGTACACCCTGGGAAATCTTCCCAAAACCTCTTCAGTCTGACTGCTATGCACTGTACAACAGTTCATGGTGGTGTACCTACATAAAAGGGGAACAAATCCATGTTAAGGTGTACGTATCCAGCCTCAATAGCCATGCCCAGTTAAAACAAAGTACTGGGAAAACTTGTCAATATCAAGGTACTAAATTCTTTCACTATGAATGTTCAGGTTACCACTGGCAACCTCTGTTAGGAGTCAAGTAGACAGGATGACAAACACCATATTTGCAAGCAGGACCTGATGGAAATATCCACAGAGATGGGCTCAGAGTCCCTCAGGTTTTAAAAAAGTTTTCACTGTGTCATTGCAAATGTACCCTAGGGTGGACCAATAGAGTGTGGTGAGGTGTTGGCAGTAGATCTAACCGACACCCCATGCTGCTGGAAATCATGAGTTTTTGGAAAGGCCCGAGATGATGTTAAAATTGCAGAAGGACGGCAGGGTTAGAACCACTGAGAAGCACAATACAGCACTTTATTATTCAGAAATGCTTTATGTGAATTAAACAAACCAAAACAAAACGTACAAACAAACTGCAGGTCACAAATTAAAACATACAGACAACAAAGTCAGATTGATGGTGAAGGCTCTTTGTGCAGCACAGGCAGAATCCAGAGTCCATTTGTGGACACAATCAAAAAATGTTTAACTACTAAGGGATGTGAGAAAATGAGCACTGTTCTGCAGAGGCTGAAACTGGGTACAATTAAAACACAAAGCACAACGCAATGGAGGTCACTCAGACTGCTCTTCGCTCTGACCTCAGGACAGGATCAGGGCAAACTTCTCTTACAGTGGACTAAAGGGTATGTCATGGCAAACACCAAAAAAAAAAAAAAAGGGAATACTTCCGTTATAAACAGAAAAGATAAAAAGCAAGAGGTTATTTTATTTGCTTTTGATATATAGATATATTACTTAGCAAACTGCTATAGTTTGTTTAAAAATAACCATGTTGAACAGCCAGCAAATGCCACATCCATTAAGTGAACCAAATGTATAACATATGACCATCTAGAGTGAGCACAAAATGATTAGCAAATCTGAGCACACATACACCAACATCATCTTAGACATAACTAAAAGACTGTACAAATATACACTAGCTATATGATTACATGAAATTCAGGAATACCTGTAATTCTAATAAACACTCATCCGGCCACATAACAGCGGCTAGGTGTACATTAAGTATTTTGTGAAACTTTCAAAGAAACAAAGTAAAGGCAAAACATATTCTACTGATTGGGGCATTTTAAGTGTTATCTTTCCCTAGCCTGAGGAAAAGCTCCTTCTTACCTCCATTTCAGTAATCTAATTTAACACTCATCTCTACATTATCAAAAGTCTGACTTTTTGCCTTTAAAATGGCTTCAGAAAGTTTATGAAAGTATCCCATCTCACTGCCCATTAGCATGGTCCACAAGTTCAAGTGAGGCAGCACTGCTGATGTCTGGGAAACGTAACATGTGAACCCTTTGCATTAGTATTTTTAATAACTGTATTTAAATATCAGACCTGTTGCTTGCCAAGGCACCTGATTGTCCAGATTGACCCTCTTCTTTGGGCCTTCCTCTTTTTTGCAGCTGGTCTAATGACCCGTAACCGTTTTCACCATTAAGAGAATCCTCTGGGTAAGAGTCACTTGTACTCTCTTCACTTTTTACCCCACTAACTATCTGGTTGTTCCACTTGGAGTCCTTGTGTTGTGCTTCCTTGAGATCTCTCTCGTCATCACTGTCCGAGTCCACAGAGATGGGCTCTGAATTTATAAGTCCCCTGACTGACTCATTGCAACTGTACCCTCGGGTGACCTTTTGCCCGTTAGAGTGTGGTGAGGTATTGGCAGTAGATCTAGCTGGCACCCCATGCTGCTGGACATCACCATTAGTAATAGCTTGTTGCTTAAGTCGTCTAATTGCATCGGCAGATCTGCCTATGAAATCCCTAGAGGTCCGACTTTTTTGCTCGTTTTCATGGATTTCAAAGTAACACTCAGTGTCAAAGTCCATTACGTGCTGTAACTGCATGACATGGTGCATTTTGAATCCAAGCAAAACGCCAACTTTCTGTTTTTCACAATCACGGACACATTTCCTTCTTCGATTTGCAAAATGGCTCGAAACATCCGATTTCCACAGCCAAAGACTGGACGCTAGCTTGTCCACTTCGCGGCGAGTGGGGTAGGGCTGCCTGTTAAAGTACTGGGTAAGAAAAGCCTTGCGAGCCTCATAGGACTCATTCTCGTGGCCCTTTGGGTTTAAGGCCAATACAACAGGCTCCTCTTTTTGCTCAACTAAGGCAAGTGGGCCTGAGTGAGTGTAGTCTTCTGGCCCTACTTTGCGTTTCTTTGGATCAGTTTCCCCATCGTTTTGAAAGCCGGCCCGTTTTAAGGAAGCTCCCTGAGCCTTGACAAGCCGAGAAGTTGCAGAAGACCTGCTGTCCTGGCCGTTTTGAGTTTTGCCCACGCCCCGACAGTGCACTAAATGCAAAGTGATAGTAGAGGCCGTCATGTTACTGGTGTAGACACCAAGGCAATGTATGCACTTATAGGTTAGCTTTTTCTCCACTGGATGTACTGTCTGGATGACCTGATGTCTCTCCCTTAAGTGGTGTGCAAGGGAATCAGAGATAGGACCCTTCAGAATGGAGAAGCAGAGTGGACAAAGGGTCTTGCCCACATCTCTCTTATAGGGAACAGCTGTCTGTGGTCCACTCTTAACAACTGCTGCATCTGGAGTCTCAGTAGGTATCTTTGGGAAGCGTGAATTTGGAGGCTTATTTCCCTGTGTGGTGGGTGAAGATTTGTTTTGGGCATGGAATGCTACAGACTCTTCAGGAGCATCCCGCATATTATAAGTGGTGACAATCAGTTGGACATTCTTGGGGTTTCCCTGTTGAAGGGTGAGATCAAAAGTCAGTGGGGAATCAGTGCGTACCCCAACAGACTCATTGGGATGTGACCCTCGCATGTGTACAACCATCTTCTCCACATCATTAAAAGTAGCCCTGCAGTGTGGACAGGATAAACCATGGATTAGCATATGGTTGAGCAGCGTGTCACTAGGCAGGTAGCGGTTGCAATATAAGCATTTACTGGTGAAGTTGTGGATCTTCATGATGTAGTTGGCCACTGCTGGCACTTTTTCAGCTTTGTGTTCTTTCTCAAAATGAGAACTATACACATTTTCAGGAAACAGCTCATTGCAGATTGTGCAGATCTTCCATTTCTGTGTGTAAGATGTGCCCAGGACAGAGATGCCTTTCCTGGGAGCAGCTGATGTTACGCTAGCAGCAGCTGCCTGGATTCGTGAGGTCAGTGGAGGAATCTTAAGAACAGAAGCAGATGTTGACGCAGACATTGGACTGCGTAGACTATTAGAAGAAAGTTGAGGTCTGGATGTCTGGGAATGGTGGGTCACTGAAAGTTGTGCACTGCCTGGCAAAGCGATGCGCACTTGCTGTCCCCCAACGGACACTGCCTGAGTAGTGCCAGATTTCAAGCCAAATGTACCAGACTTCAAATTAACACCTGATAAGAGCCGAGCGGAGTTCAAACTCCCTTTAGGAATTACAATACGACTCAATTGTTGTGTAGACAATGGCCGCAGCCCAGATGTCCCCAAAGTGCCCTTTGGTGTAGCAGTAGGGACACTTTTGTCTACTTGGGATTTAGGGGCCACCATTATAACAGGCTTGGCACGAGGTACCACAACATTTGTATGGCCAATCATGGCAGTAACTTGGTAACCAATGCGTTCATGGTCCTCAATGACATGCTGCACTAGTGCCTCATAAGTACGGGGCACAAAAAGGCAGCGCTTACAGTGGATGGCTGAGCTGTTACTAGCACCTGCAGGGCTATTAGAATCTGTAATGCTACCTTTGCCTGTATCAGGACCAGCTGTTGATCCATTAGTTGTTGTCTTCTCGCCAGGTTTGGCCAAATATGGAGCAGCAACATGCTGGAAGTGTTCCCGATAAATATGCTTGCGCACCACGTTGTATAGTGGGTCCCTATAAGTGCATTTCTTACAGTAGTATACTGCCTGCTCCACACTGTCTCGAGGTTTGTCCAGGCGATTACCATCCTTTAGGCCTGCTATTGCCCCTTGGAGGCCCCCAGTCCTCTGGCGCACTGCATTGTTGGGTATGTGAAAGAGTCTGATGTGCGTCTCCAGGGTCTTCTTGTTTCCATTGTAAGTGCAATATGGGCAGTTAAGGAGGATACGATTCTCAAAATCCTCACTGTGGACATTGCGAAAGTGGCTCTTATAAGCAGAAAAGAACTTAGAAGAAAATGGGCAGTCTGAACAACAGAATGGCTTTGACCGGTAGTCCTAAAAAAAACAAAAATGGAAACATACTATTAATAAAAACAGACCAACTAACAATGTAATTAAGCATTTCGCTGCTGTTGCTTCTCAAGTCTGCAGAACAAAGTAGCTATACTCACTTGTGTTTTTGTAAGAGAAGGATCCCACATACACACATCATCCCATGTGGTGTTCTTGACATAGAACTCATTGGGCACAAAGTCTTTATAGTCCTGCAGTGGAAAATGGAAAAAAAAATCTAAACTCAGGGATTTCTATTGAGGTTTATTGGGTTAAATAGTTTTTATCAAACATCTGGACAAAATACAATGTATTCACTTAACAGTGTATGGAACTGGCACTTGTAAGAAATTATCATTAGGCCATTTACTTCTACAGACTACATCAATACAGAAGCTGCAAGAGAAGGTGTCCTTATACCACTTGGGATGGTCTACAAATCTGGAATATGCAGTCTAGCTACGTTACAGTATGTTTCAATATGATTATGGTTATTGCTAGGGTGATTATTTTCAGAATGAGGGTGTCTGCATAAGACTTGTCCAAGTTTTGTGGCTGCTCTGCTCAGTAAATGTGAAAGGTACCTCTGTGTTGTACTGTCCAATCACAACCACAGGGTAGCTGTCCAATTACAACACAAACTAAAGGACGCCCACCCCTCTTTTGCATGTTGAAGCATGGAACCTTCAATGAACCCTTCAATAAATCTATAAATGTATTCATCACTAAATTCTTCAATAAACTAAAAAAAAAAATGTTTAATGAATTGTTAAAGTCCCTGGCAACATGGTTTAAAATGCTTTTTTTTTAAAAAACTGTGTGAAAGCAAAAGATGTCAATAAATACCAATTTTGCAATGGGAGAAACAAACATACACTTTTCTATAAATTCATTATAACTGAAAGCTAAACGCCTGATCAGAACAGTGTGGGAGTGTCAGAACACATCGGTGTCTCCCAGTGTCAACAGTGCTGGTGTTAAAGAAATGTGTAGGAATGACAGTAGAGCCTCCACAATATTTTTTGTTTTAACACTTGAGTCATGAGTGTTGCATGATGTGTTGGTGTATTTCCAGCAGCACAGCACTTGCAGAAAGCAAAAATAAGCTCAGAAACTGTAGTGCTGGCTTTTCAATGTGCCCATGTGTAAGTAAGTAAGTAAGGAGTATTAGAAAAATGGACAAAAATACACCTTGCCAACCTTTTTACAATACAGTACAGCAATCATGATTATCTCAAATCACAGTGCAGCCATTTCTCATTGCTTTAACCATTTAAATGCTGCTCAGTGTTCCAGCCAGTGTATTTTACCAGGATGCCGTACCACACCCTGCCCTCCAGAACTTATGCCCTGCCCTCAAATACCAACGCCATGCCCAAATTTATATGTGCCCTTGACATATGTTCCGCCATAGAAAGAAAGTGTGCCCTAACAAGTACTAAAGAATGTTGTCGACTTTCAGTGGAAGGAACGCATGTTGACAAATCACAGCACACTATTGGCATGGGTCAGAGTCATGCTCTGTTGACCATTTTGTCTTATTGGTGGAGCAGAAGCTCCATACTTAAGAGAAGATGGTAATGCAATGACCTGATTTTTTGATGGCTTTTGCGACCGAACGACGTGTGTGTACCACCACAGGGAACCCAATCATACGTGCAAGGCAACATATCTCAAACACTTCACCACCGGACAACGAAATTTGTATCTTTATATACATACGATAGACGGGTTTTTTCAGTGCTTATTTTTAATTTGCTTTTTAAAAAAAATAACGTGGGATTATTTACTAACACATTTTACAGGAAATATTCACAACAGTTTCAGTTTTTCCGTCACAAATTTCCAAGATGATATGCTGGCGGAAAAAATAAAACTCGAGACCCTTTGGTTTTGGCGGGATTCCCCGACACGCGTGTACATCCACGTCACTAACAAAATTAGTTTCGAGTGTTTTTGCTACTTTTTGTTTTTGTACTTATAAGCTTGGTACTAAAATACTT
>JAOTRR010000020.1:10653292-10667731 GCA_028570945.1 Gogo arcuatus | reverse complement strand
CCAGCCAAGAACAGGAATCTTAGAATCAAGAACAAGTTCCTATTAAAGTGGCCGGGGAGTGTATCTTGAAGGCCTCTGGCTTATGCATTATCTGATAAATATTTTATTGAGCTGAAACCAGAGCTACAAACCCCACACTGTGTAGGGGAATGATTTCAGCCTTTTCTCATTAACCTTGTGTTCCATGACAGCGCTATGCTGTTTTGGAGGGACAGTTCATGTGCTTGGGGTCATCTTCCCTAGGACGTTTGATATAATAAGTGTGTAGAGGTATGTTGTGGCTCACAAGAATTGTCAGGAGGGAAAAGGAGGGACACACATTTTTGTCATATCACTCACCTCTATGCTATGCAATCAGCCTTTTAATCAAAGGCAGTGCATTTGTAGACAGTGCATCTGCAGATTTTTTAAATTAATGAGCCATTGAATAAAATGATTGCTCATTCATTGTCATTTTTTCATTGTCAAACTGACAAAATATCATTTAAAAAAGTATTTAAGTCCTTATTTGCATACAGACTTTGAGGACTTTTCACTTTAGGATCTGTAATAGAATAACGTTAAACTTCCAGTTGTTTTTACCAGCACATAATGATGAATGGAATTGGTTCATTCTTTTTATTGTATCAAATATTTGCACACAGCCGTCATGTCATCTCCACTATTATTTGGAGGAAAGAGTGGCTGTGGGGTCCTGGGGAAGACCATGCCAATGTTTCCCTCCCTGCTTCACCCCTAACCAGCCTGAACCATGGCCAAATAATAGACAAGTGCATTCCCCCTGCCTAGAGACCAACTCGCCCTTTTTCAACAGGATCTTTTTTTCCCAAACTGACAGGCACATTTGAATAAGAATCACTCTCCAATCAGCCCATTGCTGCAGTGACATGGGGGAAAGGCAGGGGGGTCATGACTCCAGCCTTCCTGATTGGTCATTGGTGGTTGTTCAGTTTTTACACTTCAGAAGCCAGTTGTGGTTGCTGTTATTCAAGCACCCACTCTTTCTTTCTCTATCCCTTTCCCTCTAGCCACACACACTGAAGTGAAATTTACGTGCGAGGGACGGTCTCCTCTGTGCCGAAGGATTTTTTCACGTTGCACTGCGTGAGTAGTATAACTTTCTTGATCTGATTCTTCTGATAGTGAGCCACTGTACTGCTTTTGCTAGACTACACATATGCAGATGCTCAGTGCGGCATGCAGGCAGACTGTCCTGTGTCTCCAGATAGTTTTGGCTCTGAGCTGTAATTCCTATAGCTGGTCGTTCTGTAAAATCTCAACAATCTTTGTTGTTGTTTTTTTTTCTCTGATGTATAAAAAAGGGAATGTGATAAACACTTTTCTGTCTACCGTGGCTCGAAATTATACATTTTAACTATAGGAATCTAAAATGCATGATTTCTGTGATCATTTTTGTTCTGAACATGGTGTCTAATAAATTGAGAGGATTTTTAATAATGAAAAGTGTACTTATCTTTTAGCTTCCAATGTGAAGTGTAGATGTTACGGTACCTGTTTCTGACAATTGACCCCAATTGTTGGTGATGTTCCTCAGTTTTCTAGTAAACTGTTTTGTTTCTTTCTACATTAAGATTAATCCCTCATCATCAAAGTACATTTCTGTTAACATATATGTGTCAGTGCTGTGGTTAGCTGGGACTGCTGTTGCTGTTAATCATGTGGGAAACGGTGGAAGTGTTGTTGTATAGAGAAGCTGTGCTCCTCTCCCCATGAGGATGAAGAGGCTGCAGCAGTGCTGTGTGGGAGCGCTCGATGCTCCTCTCAAGAGCCTGGCTTTTCATCACACGACCTCACAGCATGCTTGCCTCGCAGCAAGACCACCATCACAGCTTTCTTTTATTTCTGCTTCTTTCTTTTGTCGTTAGTGGATTAGTGTAACAAAAATGTTCTTGTGTTCAAAGACACTAAGAGTAGTAATGATGTGTACACAAATTGTGTGCTTAGAGGGTTCTTTTAGTGTTAGTGCAAAGCCAGTGGTAGTTCCAGTGTTTACCACTAAAGAAACTGATATGCCTGAACTGCTCCAGGTTCTGCTTTACTAATTGTCAATCTGAGGCCATTTTAAAAAGTTTAAAGCAAATGAGCATTACAGCAAAGAAAACCAAAAATATTTTTAAGGATTTTTTTTTAACAAATAATGGGCTTGGTTTATCAATCTTATAGCAACGTTGTGTGTAAAAATGTTTGTAAACCAAAACAAACTGAAAATTCCTACCTGTTACAAAAGGATTTGATAATGTTGATGTTGAAAAATGCCAATCATGCATAAATAACCAAGTGCATTCATGACACAGCTGATTTTTTATTTAGTGACACATATAAAAGGCAATGCTCTCAGACAGAATGTTGCCGAAAGAGTGAAAGAGCACATCTTAAGCATGTCATGCACTAAATCGTCCAGTAAAGCCGCTCAGTTACTGCAGCACTTCAGCTATCATAGCTGACTAATGCTTCCTGCTTTGATAGGGTGCCATTACTTTTGTCCTAGTTTAATAGCTAGTCTTCTGTGTCTTCATTTATGGAGTTTTTTGATTACTTTCTTTCTAAACATTAATATGAAACAACTGAATGAATTTCACAAACCTTGGTGTGTAATTGAAATAAATAAGTGAATTAATCTTGTCAGCATAATCTGTATATAAAATTGCAGCATCTAAGGCCAGTTGTATGAAATGATCAGTTAAGAGTCCCATTCATGCATCTTTTCAGGAATACCACATTTCTTGTGTAAAAGCTCCTGCAAATTTTGCAAATAAATGCATTTGTATCCAGTTTGATAAACAAGCCCCAATGTCAGTTTCAAAAACTGTAAGGATGCTTACTTTAAATAGGAGGTTAATGCTATATTGATCGTGTGACAGACACAAAGTGGTGTTTTAGGTTAAGTGCTCAATCCTTGGAAACAGAAATGCTGTAACATGCTCTAGGGAGGAGATCACTGTTACCTAATTAAGTCATGCTATTTCTATGCCAATATTTTTTTTACAATATCCTTTTATTTCATTTCAGGCCTCTGGATTGGTGTCTGCTCTGTTTGCTTAACAGCAGTCATGGCCAGATGTCTGGGTCTCCTCATTCTCGGTGAGTTGTAGATTTGTGTACAACACGTAATATGATGATGGCTGCACTAGCAGAAGTTTAACCACAGCTTAAGAGGACTGATCACAGACGACAATGCTTCAACAATTTCCTGAATGCGACTTTCCTGTGAACTGAGAGGAACATAAGCTGCTTATGAAAAGAAAAGGTTCATACACGCTGAGACCTATCCGCTTCCCTCCCAGCCAGATCACCTTGACTGTCTGTCGTGTGAGAGCCTTTTTCAAACACAGGACAGCCCAGGCAGTTAACAGAGGCAAACACAACCTGCCCCTTACCTTTCTGCTCTCTGTAATGAGCACTCAATGTGCTCTGCTTACTTTTAGCTCCCGCCACAAAGGCTGTATGTTCTTATATGAAAAGCAATCAGGGGAATTGTGTGAGGCCTCCCTCTATCTTTCTCTCTCTCTCTCTCTCTCTCTCTCTCTCTCTCTCAAACACACACACACACACTCCCTTTGCTGGATGATGAAAGGTGTGTATGTTACAGAAGTGAAATAGCCCACATGCATTGACCATTGTGAACATATTCTCTCTGAGTTTGTTTAAGTGAATAGACTTTTGCCGTGTCAACCACTGAAACATTCTCATAACACTATACGTAGATATCTTTTGAGCTGAACAACAGCAAGACCATTCTGATGTTAGGGCAAGCACTCACTAGTTTTATGAGTTCATCACTCTTGGTTAAGTCTTTGATGTTTTCAGCACATACAAACCTAATAAGCACTCGATTAATAAATTACTATTTCCCCCCCCAATATATCTTTGTAAAACATTTCTCTTTCTTTTGCTGTGTCTAATATAGATCAGTGTCCTATGGTGGCCAAAAGCACAACAGAAAATCAGGAAATGACAACAAAACCAACCAAAGAAAATCAAAAACACAGCAATTTCAGAAACAAAACAGCATTAACAAAAAACTGAAAAGAGGAGGTCCTTATTGAACATCACATACTCACTGTTTTGAAAGCCTACAGTGTGTCAGTCTAAGAGACCATGGAAAGCACTGTTTACACGAAGAGTAAATATGAACCTAAATGAATCTACTGATGCTTTAATTTGTGCTTATTTTACAAGGACATGTTAGATATGCTGTCAACTTTGTACAGAATTAATATGAGCATGCGAATGCTGAAAACCTGCCTAGAGGAAGCCGGGTTATTCATAAGAAAGTATCACTGTGTTGTGTTTTACTGTTGTGTTTCTGATTTGCTGTTGTGTTTTCAGTTGTGTTGTTGCATTTTTTGATTCGCCATGCTGTTTTCATTTTGTTAATGTGTTCTGCAATTATGGGCCATTGTAATCTCCCTTCCCTGTTTATGTCTCCATATGCCACTTTCACAGCAGTGCCTCAGTAATCTCTTCTTTCCCAAACAGAGCAGGAGTTTGCACACAGCAGGGGCAGCTTGGAGTTAGAATCATTTTAATCCTCTGAGTGTGCAGTGTAGAAAGTGGCCATGTTCATTAAAAGTGTGTGGTGTTACAGATTTGTAAATAACACTGTAGGTGAAAACAAAGAGCATGCTTTTACTGAGCAAATGAACGCAAAGGGAGGCAACATATCAGGAGCAAGAAGATGAAATGGTGTAAAGGAGGTGGGGGCAATTGGGAGGGAATGGGGAGGTAAAAAAGTAAAGATAGAGATAAAAGTAAAGCAGAAATTTATGTATGGTTCATAGAAGCTGGAGTATCAATGACTTAAAGATTGGTATAAAGAGAATGACCAAGCTCTGAACTGGAACTTAGGCTTCCAGTTTTTCATGATTAGTAGTCATTAGTCACACTAGCCATACCAGACTACATAGCCACTAGCCATCCAACATGGTCAGGTTTTAGTTATTATTGAGTTTTTATAGCTATTAGCCTGTTTGACTGGGCACCTGAATTGAATGGGTTTTATCCAAACCTCAATAACTCAATAACAATTAGACCTACAAATAATATCATCTTGGATCTTGATTCTGTTGATGGAATGTTGATAGTCTCCCCATGTTTACTTCTGAGAGACTCAGCCTCTCCGGGATGCTCTTTTTTATACCAGTCATGTTACTGACCTATCGCCAGTTAAACTAATTACAACATTGTATTTTTGTTTAACATAACATAACTTTTCCAGTCTTTTTTGAAACGTGTTGCTGGCACTAAATTCAAAATGAGCATATATTTTTCAAAAAACAATAAGATTTCTCAGGTTCAACATTTGATATGTTGTCTTTGTATTATTTTTCAATAAAATATAGGGATTCCATGATTTGCAAGTTCTGTATTTATTTACGTTTTACACAGTGTCCCAACTTTTTTGGAATTGGGGTTGTACGTGTCAGTAGGCGAATTAGTTACACTAAGTTGCCCATAGGTGTGAATGTGTTTGTACGTGATACCCTGTGTTGAACTGGCTATCTAGTTCAGAGTGACAGGATAAGCTCTGGATGCCCCACAACCCTGATCAGGAGAAGCAGTTACTGAAGATGAATGAAAAATGAATTATGAACAGTACCTTGTGTAGTATATCTCCTTGCATTGTGTATTTTCATCATTTAGCTTGTCCATTTTCCCAGTGTATTATAGGCTTTATTTATTTTCACCTCAGTAGGCCAAATGTAGCAACACAGTGATGGTGTGTAAAGATGAGTTATATAGTGGCAGAACAGTCAGCGTTCCAGAATTGAATAGGCTGTTACGTCTTTATTATTATTATTGTTGTTGTTGTTTGTTTGTTTATTTATTATAAATTTAGCATGCAGTTAAATTGCACTCACTCATATGCCTACACAAAGGCAAAGTAATTAACTGTTGTATTTGTTTTGGACTGTGACTACAATGGGACAACAATTAGCCAATGATGTTGGTGAGCTAAAAGGTTAATTTCAAGTCCTGATCACCTGATTTAATACTTAGTAACTTCTTCTGGCTGCTCCCATTAGGGGTCCTTCCCAATTTATGATCCACTTTTTTTTTTTTTTTTTTTTAACATCAGATGCCCTTCCTGACACAACCCTCACCAGTCTATCCAGGCTTTGGACCAGCACTAAGTATTCACTGGCTTGTGCAACCCCAGTGGCTGGGTATTTTTTTTACCTAATCTGCATGTCTTTGAACTGTGGGAGGAAACCAGAGCACCCAGAGGGAACCCACACAGACACAGGGAGAGCATGCAAACTCCACACAGACAGGCCCCTGTCAGCTGTGAGATTCAAACCCAGAACCTTCTTGCTGTGAGGCAACAGTGCTAACCACTGCACCACCGTGCTGCCCCTTAATAGTTAGTAACTATTACTATATACTTAATAGTAACTATAAATAAAATATTAGTTACCAGCAATGATCTACTGTATGATCACTACTTCCTGCCTTCCAGAGCCACCTGTTTTGCTGTTGCTCTTTATCATCTGGTTATTTGTCCTGTGGGTTTTATAATAGCAACTAATAGAAACTGTTATATAAGCAAGAATTCAGAAACAGTATTCTATATAATTTCACCTTTTTAGTATTCCTTTCTGTTCTATTTATATCTCATGTCAAATACTGTCTACACAGTGATAACAAGATGTTCTGTTATAAATCCTTCCGGTATTCTTCATAATAAAGATTTAGGATAATTTACTGAATGCATCTACTTGACGTCTTTGTGTTTTAATCTATATGACAGCTGGGAGATGAAAGATGGGTTGGTTAGAAAAATCCTCCCCTTCACGTGAATGTTTCTTTTGCATTTCTGCAGTTATCCATTGTTTTCTCAGGAATTTGCTGGTAATCCTAATGGAGATTGATTACAGGATCTCGTGATTGTCCTCACTCATAAGCTTGCCATGGCATTGGCAGCAGCTCATTATCTGGCACTCATGAGCGTGTGCTCATTTCCTTTCACCTGGACCAGCCTGAGTCAGGGAAAACATGCTGAATGTATTAATGTTTGTCCAAGGAATGTCATCCAAGAGTGTGCGTGTGTGTGTGTGTGTGTGTGTGTGTGTGTGTGTGTGTATGCGCATGTGCTTTCCTGTTTCACTGTGAGTCTGTTAAGAGTCAAAGCAATTAAGCAAAGTTAGAGCTGTATCAGATGTTTTGATTTTTGGTCTGTTATTAAACCTTTGGGCCAAACTGCATAAGTGCATGGAGTTAATAATTTCAGTGATATTCATTCATTCATTTACCACTTCATCCTGGTCAGGGTTCCAGTGGATTCAGAGCAGGAATACAGTCTGGATGGGTTGCCAAACCATCACAGGGATCCATGTATACACATATTCACACCTGGGGGGAATATAGCTTAGCCAGCTTTTTGGGAGGTGGGAGGAAACCAGAGAATGCAGAGGAAACACACATGAACAAGGAGAGAACATACGAAACTCCTCACAGGTAGTTACACAAGCTCAAACCGGGGACCCTGGAGCTTTGAGCTGGCTACCCACTGCACTGCCATGCCAACCATTTCAATGGTGTGATATTTAAAGATTTTTTCCAAACTCAGATGATATTTGCATAAATATAATAATATTTTAAACTGTTCTCAGTCCATACCTCCTTCAAATTTCTACCACTTCTACTTAAGTGTACAAATGCAACAGCCCATGATGCACATACACGCTACAAGTCAATTCAATTTTTATTTGTAAAGCACTTTTAACAATACACATTGTCACAAAGCAACTTTACAGAAAAATATAAATTGTAAACATATGAATTTATCCCTAATGTGAAAGCCTGAGGCGAAGGTGGCAAGGAAAAACTCCCTGAAATGACATGAGGAAGAAACCTTGAGAGGAACCAGACTCAAAAGGGAACCCATCCTTATCTTGGTGATAACAGATAGTGTGATTATAAATAACATGTAATGGCTATTTAGCAATTAATGCTGCTGAAAAATCCATAGAGAGTGAAAGTTGAGAATTAACAGAGCAGTTGTGGATTTAGCTCTGTGAGGACACAATCCGTCTTGGTGTCCACTCGTTTTAACCTGATGCTCAGGGCTTCTGGTGACCTCCAAGAGCACAGCTCAGTGCGTGTGAGGACTAGCCGTCTGCATGCTCAGTACAGCATTCCACAAATAAAGAAAGGGCTATTTAGAAGCAGTTATTGATATTCCAACACCTGGAATGTTTGCTGTAATGAATACTATTTTCCCTACAAACCTGCCATAGTGCTGCTCTGTCCAGATGCCAGGCTTCTTTTTCTGCTGTTATTGTAATGGGATAATTTGTTGTTTGTTCATCTTTGGCCTGCAATTAGACAGGCGCCCTGGACAAGACCATGTAGTGTGTATGTATGTAGTTACGAGTATAGAGGGTTATGATGTTGTTATAGGCACATGGTGAAACATAATGCAATTGAAGATGAACAAGCAGCAATTTCAGTTATAGCCATCCTGAAGTTATTCATCAGCTCTGTCCTACTTCTTCCGTGACCATGCAATTGCATAATTAAATGTAATTCAAGAATAGAATTGGTTTCCATTAAAATAATTGAGATTTAGGTAAATGTTTTCTTTTTGCTAGAATTGAATTGTAAGTTGTTCAGGTTTGCATCAACATTTCCTTCAGGCTTCCAGCTAATAATAAACCATTAGTCACATAATTGCTCTTGGGGTATCTCCATGAGAGACACAGAAGTATGCAACAGAGGTGGAAAAAATACTTGGAAATTATTAGTGAATGTATAGATAATGTTTCAATTAAAATTGGAAGTATCCAGCCAAAAATCTACTCAAGTAAAAGTAAAAAACGTGGCTACTTTTAAATGTGCTCAAGTAGAAAAATGCACTGTTTTTAACTAATGTCACTGGCTGGATGAGAGAAGAAACCTTCATGATTTGTAACAAGTATTAAACTTTAAGTGTAGGGAATAAAAAGTCTTTTTTTGTAAATTAAGTAAGAGGACAAGTATTTAATTTATTCAATAATAATAAGTAAAGTATAAATATTCCAAATTAATACTTGGGTATAGTAACAAAGTACAATTACTTAAATATTTTCCAGCCCTGTTATGCAATATTACTATAAAACTGTTAACTTTTTTGCTGGTGTATAATTCTTAGAGTGTGATTCTTTTTTTCTCCATTACCCAAGTAGCTGAAAGTATGATAAATGCTAAAATATAAAAATAATAAAATAATAAAAGACTAAACAATATTATTAAGAGATGAACTTCTGTTAATCTATTTTAAAATGCATTTTTGACACTATTACTTTAGAAAATAATTCAGTTTCATAGAAAATGTCCAAATTGTCTGTCTGTCTATCTATCTGTCTGTCTGTCTATCTATCTATCTATCTATCTATCTATCTATCTATCTATCTTTTTTGACCCCAATATAATGCTCATGAGCTACATTATATGTAGAGTATGTCCTGTGTTTTCATGTTCTGTTGATTGTACAGTCTGGAGGTAAGAAATGTGTTGAAGCACAATAACAGGCTTTGAGATAACATAGCATGCTTTTGATTACTTCCTCTCTGAAAGGCACACATGCACTCATATAGGTGCATTATCACATTCCCTGCTCTGCCAGTCTGAACATGAGAAACTGTGTTGTGGCATTGTTAAACACATCCTTTGTCAGAGGAAGCCTGTTGTGGAGCATGCATCATTGTCAAGCTGAAAGTCAGCATGATTCTCTGGTGTGTGTGGCCTGTGAAGCCTAAGAAAATCCTTTAGACCACAAGCCTGTAATTATCCAACCTAAATTCACAGCAAATTACTGCAAAACACACCTTTTCACAACACACACGTTTTTAACCATGAAGGCATTTTCCGCTCTTGTGTTTTGTTTTTACTGATTGCACCTTACTCTCAATCTCCTACTTAAGTTTAGATTAAGCATTTCAACACACACATTGGCACCCTCACTGAACTTTTCTGAGGACATTAAAAAACCCATTAGTGCAGTATCTATGACTTCAACTAGTGGCAAAGTGTTTTGTTTTTTTTTAAACATTGCCTGCTGAGTGGAGTGGAGGAAGGAGAAGGGGGAACAAGGGAGAATTCAGATCCAGTGTAATGCCCTCACGTCTGCATCTCGTGCTCCAATGACTCACAGGTATTCATGCTAACCAGGCCATTTTCTGCCCTGTTGCTTCCACGACTATTTGCTCAAGGAGAGTACAATGTGTGCATTGCTGCATTCCAAAGGTCAGAGATTTTTATTTGAGCATTATGGGTTTATTGTAGCCTGAGGCACTGAGAATTAGACCTAAGGCTCTTTTTGTTCATTACCTTATAAACTGAACTTTAGTTTCACATCGTGCCTTATTGTTATCCAGTGGAATCTGTGGAATGTCTCCGGCTAGCTTGATACCTGAGAATGGTCTCAGCTTTCCAGGTATATTTGTAGCACACGAACACGGGTTATTAAATCATTTACCATGCCTTATAATCAATGTGTTTGTGAGTGTGTACTGTATGTTCTACTGCATGTGTACATTCTAAGCTAAAGAATGTTTGTCACTCATGGCGTATACCTTAGGTATTCAGCTAAAATTTGTCCAGTTACATAAAATTCCTTGTTTGCAAAAGTCCAGATAAGTAACTAACTTAACTAAAAATTGGTACAACAGTTACCTTTTAATGCTTAACCATTAATGGCTATAAATAAAAAATTTGAAGAGGTTATGGTTTGTTTCACACTGGCACTTCGTCTTACCACTTTTGACTAGCACCATGGACTCTGAACAGATGAGATGCATCTATTGTGAAGTTCACTGAGTGAGAATAAATCATTAATTTTCTTTTACATTGACTTTAACCTCTCAACTACATTTTTTTTCAACATTTTTTTAAAGCTATGTCTTCAGTGTGCATATCAGACCAGAAAATGTAATAAAATGAAAAGTCTTTGATAATTCTCCCTTTTCTTAAATAATGTCATTAGCCCTGTAGCCAGTCTCTGGTCCCATGAGCTGTCTGTCTTTAATAATTTACATAAATGCATGTGATTAGATAAACTGCACCAGAGGATCTGCTATAGAAGCTGGGGTGGCTCATGTTTAGAAAACAAAAGTTGATGAACTACAGCCAGGGTTTCCTTTTATACGTACAGTATTTATTTATTTATTTATTATTTTCAAATACATGGTTCATTCCGCTGAAATACTTTGCTGGGTTTGCATCCTGAGAGCAGTCCACCAGTTCACGACCCCTGGCTTATACATTACTATAATAACACTTAATAAGAGTAAAACATCATAATTGCAGCAAAAGCACTAAGTATCTGTCTTGTATCTTTAGTTAATTTATCAGCAAGCGCTTGGTCAGGGTATTAGACTAGCTCTACTCACGATTAAGCTGTACCTGGGGTTTTAGATTTGTCCATTATTGGAACCCTTTCAGTGAGAGGCTACATTGAAACTTCTACTATTCAGTTATCCTAAATGTTTTCCAACATTTTTCATATCATTCCTCTTTTCCATCTACCCTATTATCTTTGCTCAAGACAGCATTGTGTAACTCCTCGCTGTTTGTAAAATCAGTCCAGTTTGTTCACAGTTGTAAACACCTGAGCTGTGCTAGTATCACTGAGCTGTGTGTATTCCGTGTCTTACCTTTGCATTGTTAGGTTTGTGGAACAGTGTCAGTTATTGTGGAGTCGTTTTTGTGGAAGAATGTGATACCGTCACCTGGGTGGAACCAGTAACAGGGACTATGTAGTGTGTACTGCATTGCGTCATCTCCCTGAAGCAGCTCATCTTCTCTACATTGCTAAAGTATTAGTTAATGATCTAGCTCATTATTCAATACCCATGTTTTCAGTGTAGAAAGTGGAAAATATGGACTCTGGGCTACGATTTAACTGCAAAATTTAATGAATCTACAAAAATAGTACAAAATGCTTTCAGTGAAATATGGGTGCTTCCTGAAACAAGAATCTAAACCAAAAGCCAAATCATCAGTATAGCCATTGGTTTGAAAACTCCAAGAGCAAGTACAGGACTTGTGGCATATATAAAGCAGATATATCAAGAGGATTTAAGTGAAGACTGACCAAGCAATCTGACTAAGAGTATCCAAAAGCCGATCAGAAAATACAAAAGTGGTTGGGTTCAGATTCAGAGAGGACATTGCAGACTTTTATTTTGTTCTAATAGCTTAACATACATTATTTGGACATTTTTGTTACTTCTGAATCTTCTGAAACCGTAGTCTGTGAAACGTAACATACCAAATGTCTTGTAGCATTAAATGTAATATTTGTCTGAATTTTGTGCTAAGGATATGCGAACGTATTCACTTAACTGTAGTTGTATTTGTACATTTTAACACTTACCACAAATTTGTTTGATAAAACAACTATCCGCCCTCGTCCTCATACCGTACATGAGCTCACAGATAGCCTCAGTTGACTAGTGTCACAGTGATTGACAGGGGACAGACAGTATGCCATCCCTCTCACTTAGAGAGCATGGCCAGTTTTGCTCCCTTGGCTCGCAGATGGCTTTGGCATTGTTGGGATTTGAACTCATTACCTTGTAACAATAGGACATATGCCTATGTTGTTTTTTCTTTTTTTGCAAGCACACAGTGCATTTCTTTATGAAAGGCATTTTAATATACTTAATATGCATATGACTTAATGCATAATGACTTATGCACATGTGAATGGTTTGTTTTTCTCTCTGTAGCTCTCCATACTTTGGCTCAAGAGCTGCCATCAAGCCCACATGGCTGCACAGACGGAAGCTGTTATCCAGCTACAGGGAACCTCCTCATCGGGCGAGCTGTTAACCTGACCAGCACCTCCACGTGCGGCTTGGAAACACCTGAGCAATACTGCATTGTTAGCCACCTGCAGGTAATCTCACCTGGAGTCCATTAAAAATATTTACACACATAACATGTACCTTAATGTCCTCACAAAACAGTGTCTGTTCTTTCTTTCTTTCCCGTTTGTGTTCTGTTTTGCTTTCTTTCCTTCTTTTACTGAATACACTCTTCTATTTTCTGTACAGTGTGTTCTGATCTCATTCTTTGTAAACAATGTAGCCCCCTTTCATCCTTGTCCTCTTACTTTACACTCCTTCATGCGTGGTCTTGCCTAGTGTGTGATGTTATCATCTGGTGTGCTTACTGGAAACGTTTATTTCATCTCACTTTACAGGGTATTCTTAGAACCACATTTTTAATTTACACTCTTAGAAAAAAAGACAGGTACCATCAATGGTACACCTTTTACACCATAGTATATTTCTTATACCTAGAACGCTGCATATTGTATCACCATGTACTGTAGCTTTACTCTAAAAGGTAATCATGGTCCAGTTATGTACTTTAGTATACTACAGTGCTGTTGAATTCTCAAATCAAAAGCTGGTGATTATTTTTCTTGAACAGCACAGCTATGACAGTAGTTCCGGCTGTAACGTAAATTATTAATATTAATGTGCTTGTTCTAGCATGTTATCGTTTCTATAGTAACAGCTTATTGATAGGGACTTGTATGGCGGATGGGCCACATAACCTTAGTCAAATAATAAATACATTTTAAAAATGTGTTATTTAACAAAGGAAAATGTATAATCGTTGGTATGGTAAAGCTTTCTGTAAGGAGACCATTATTTTAACATTTATGGAAGGAGTCTGAGATGTCAGGGCTTTGTAATGTTCAGTAGATTTTCTGCCACAGGAGAGGCTTCAGGACAGAGGAGTTTACTCTTCCGGATTTTGCACTAATGTGACAAGCTGCGACTTTTTCGTCTTATTAACATTAAGCAAGAGACAAGTGTTTATAGCTGCTAGAACATAAGGGATAACAGGAGCTAACTTGTCCTGTGGATGTTCCATAACATTAAATGTAATTATAAATGGTTAAAAAGCACAAAGTGTAGCTGATTAAAATAATCCACACCATATCACATCACACCGTTGTGGATTATTTTCCTATACCAGCACAGCCTGTTGTGTGTTATTCCTTACTTCACACTATATCCACATTTCCAGGAAAAAGGCACATATTAAAGGTAGAAAGGGTAACAGTATCAGATAAGGGAACCACCGCAGCAACAAGGAAAGGGATAATTTAGCAGTTTTTTTTCCCCCTGAGCATCTATTCTGTTACTAGTATTTCATAAATGTTTTTTTAACCCTTAAACAGGCAGAACTGGAAAATGAGCGTCATGTAATTGATGGTTGTAGTCGGATGTAAGTGCAGGAAAGGAGTTTATTTTGAAAACAAACAAGCATACATACAAATCAAAATCAGCGGGCGAACTCGTAGTCGTGAAACGGGCAATGGGTCATGCGATCAGCGAACAGACTAGACTAGGCAAAGACAAAATCGAGAATCGAGGAAACAAAGCGTAAATCAAAAACCATGAAAGCATAACAAAG
>JAOTRR010000020.1:10460556-10475009 GCA_028570945.1 Gogo arcuatus | reverse complement strand
ATAAATATCCCTGTTTTCAATTTTTTTTTTGTTGCTTTGTGTTAGTGGGTCCTGTGTCTGTGCGCCTGTCCTCCCCCCTTTCCCTGGAGGAGATAAAAGAGAAGAACCCTCTGGTGACCCCAGGAGGCCATTACCGTCCTCCGGATTGTGAACCGAGACACCACACAGCTATTGTGGTACCCTACCGGAACCGGCAGAGCCACCTGCGAACACTCCTCTACCATCTGCACCCCTTCCTGCAGAGACAGCAGATACACTATGGCATCTACATCGTACACCAGGTTTCTTTATTACACACACATTAACTATGAATCTTTGATGAAGTTATGTGTTTGATTAAAGTAAACCTTTGATAGCTGTTCCTTTAGTCAGGCCTTGCTATCAGGTTCTCAAAGCATCTTTTTCTCTTGCTCTTCTTTGTTATTAGTCAGGAAACTCGACATTTAACCGTGCAAAACTGCTGAATGTGGGAGTGCGGGAAGCTCTGAAGGAGGAGGACTGGAGTTGCATCTTCCTCCATGATGTGGACCTGCTTCCAGAAAATGACCACAACACCTACACGTGCCACCCACAGTACCCCACTCACCTCTCTGTGGCTATGGACAAGTTCAGATATAGGTAGCACCTTTTAGAAGGCTTGCCGTAGGACATCAGCACAAATAAGAGAATGCAATGAACAGTCTTCCTCCCTCTGTAGGCTTCCGTATCCTCAATACTTTGGTGGAGTGTCTGCTGTCACTCCAGACCAGTACCTGAAGATGAATGGCTTCCCAAATCAGTACTGGGGCTGGGGAGGAGAGGATGATGACATTGCTGCTCGGTGAGGACCAAGCCTCATGAACGTGCACTCAATAACCATATGAGAAATGCATCATGTGAAACAAGTGTGAATGTGCTGCATGTTGTGTGTGTCTTTTACCTCTCTTTCTACATTCCGCTCTCACTGACCCTCTCATCACCATGCCCCTTACCACTGCATCTCTTCACTCCATGATCACTCCTGAATAGCCACTGGAAGGGTCAGTAAGTACATGCATGAATGACCAGCACTGATGTTCAATGCTTCAACGTTTGCTTTTTCCTACTGTTTTTTTAATCCTCCTTCCTTAGTGTATAAGACCATTGTGTGTAGAATGGAGTATTGAAAGGTTAAACAAAAGTTGAAGCTTTGGAACAATTTTGTGTTTAGTTTCTGGAAATGGGGTTTTCTTGGATTTTGTTCTCTCAGTTTTGCTTCCTCTTCCATGTCTATTATACACTTCATTAGGAACACCATATTGGTAGGACCTGACTTTGCTCACAAAACAGCCTGACTGTGGAGATCACTGAAGTAAACAGAACTCTTTGTCATATTCACTGAACCAGGTTGAGATGGCCTGTGCCTTGTGACATTGTGCATTATCGTGCTGGATGTAGCCTTTAGAAGATGGGTAAATTGTAGTCACATGGTCAGGCTGTGGCATTTGCACAATGCTCAGTTGATATTAAGGGACCCAATGTGTACCAAGAAAACTTTCCCCACAGCCTTACACCACCACCACCACCAGCCTGAACTTTTGACTTAAGACAGGTTGGGTCCATGGATTCATGCTGTTGATGCCAAATTCTGCCCTTCATCTGCATGCTGCAGCGGAAATCGAGATTTATCAGACCAAGTGGTGTTTTTCCAATCTTTAACGTTTTGGTTTCAGTGAGCCTGTGCCTGCTGTAGTTTCTGATTCCTGTTCTTAGCTGAAAGGAGTGGAACCCATTGTGGTCTTCTGCTGTTCTAGCCCATCTGCTTCAAGTTTCAGCATGTGGATTTTGAGATGCTTTTCTGCATAGCCAGGTTGTAATGAGTGGTTAATTGAATTACCATAGCCTTCCTGTCAGCTTGAACCAGTCTGGCCATTTTCTTGGCTGCTTGCAGAACTGCCACTCACTGAATAATTTGTTTTTTTTTAACAAATCTGTGAAACTCTCGAGAGTGTTGTGCAGGAACATCCCATGAGATCAGAAATCTCCAAAATACTCAAACCAACCCATCTGCCATGGTCAAGGTCACCAAGAGCTTTTTTCCCCCCACATTCTGATATTTGATGTTAACATTAACAGAAGGTCTTGATCTGAATAATTTGCTGCTGCCACATGATTGTCTGGATAATTGCAAGAATAAGCAAGTGTACAGGTGTTCCTAATAAAGTGATCTGTGAGTGTAAACATGTCTACAATATAGAGGTGTATGGATCTGCTCCCTGGCCCTGGTAGTGTTGCTAGTGTATAAATGCCTATTTCTGGTTTTGTGTTGGAAAAGGTGGTTTTATAGAAGCTGATTTCCAGTTAGATTCTATATTGGCTCTTTTTAATGACTCGGGTGACTCTGGAGGGATCCAGAGATAAGGAATCTTGAGTTTTGGGCTCATTTTTACAGCTAATAATTTAAAAATGAGTACCAATTTCTTACAAAATGCTCAGAAAACAAGCAAACAGCCATCTTAAGGCACCTCCTCCAATGACAGAAAAATTGCAAACATTTCATTGTACTAACATAGCATTGGGCATTCTAAGTTTTGACAATCTCTTCATACTTGTTAATCCTGTTTTAAGCTACAGTTTTCTCCACACATAAGAACTTTCCTCATTTCTGTATTACATCCTTACATCCATTTTATGGCATGCTGTCTTCTATTGCTTCTGCCTTGCTACTTTTCTATTTGTTATATATGGTCTGTCTCCTCAGAGTTCGGCTATCTGGGATGAAGATAGTGCGCCCTCCTGTCGTTGTGGGTCATTATAAGATGATTAAGCATAAGGGGGACAAGGGTAATGAGCAGAACCCCAGAAGGTAATCATTCATTGAACTAGTGGTGTGCATCTGGACTAGAATCCCAGGGAAACCAACTAAAAATTTCGGGAGGTGGTGGGCTTGACTTTCACATGAATGGAATGGGGTGCTTACGTATGAAGCTCATGGGATTCAATAGTACGGGTGCGAATTGGGTGCTCACACGGCACAGTTTGATGTTTTTACAGCATTCATTCTTAGTAACTGCTTTATCCTTTGCTGTGATTTAAATGTGTTCTTTATATTTTGGGAAACAGAACCCGCTAAGATACTAACAAAAAAAGGGCTGCAGGGGTGGGTGTGATTGGTCAGGATTCCTTCAGTCCTGCACACACCTCTAAATGGAACCGTTTCAACCAATCACGTATCTTAATTAGATTCAAATGTCATAGCACACTGTGCCTCTGCTTTACAAGTCCTTTCCATCATGTTCTCATCCCTCTTCTCTGATTTACTCACAGGTTTGACTTACTGAAGCACACCTGGTTAAATTGGAGATCAGATGGACTCAACTCACTCACTTATGAGCTCTTGTCCAAAGAGTTAGAGCCGCTGTACACCAACCTGAGTGTCAACATTGGGGAAGACCCTCACCCTCCTCCCAAAAAGTCTGCACTCCCTAAAAATGCTTCTCATCCTGCAGCAAGACCCAAAGACAAGGAGACAATAGGAAGGCAGTCCACTCAAACTACCAAATTAGAGGAGGGTCACTTAAAAGTAACCAATAGGAGTTCAGACATTGGTCAGAAAGCTGCCTTGAAACAGGAAATTGTTTGATGAGATAGACGTAGTCCATGAAGCATTGGCATTACAAGTGGATTTGTACTGTGCCAGTTTGCTTCGTTTCTTCTTTAATATCATTGAGTTTTGCACTGAGGTGAGCTTTCGGGTAAGTTGAATTATTGCACTGAATGTCTACACTGGCATGGTGTCATTTGCACAGACTTCTGCTGCACCGTTTCCTGATGATCTCCTTGCCATGGAATTCATCTGAGCATGAACTGAGCTAAGCATTAATGAAAATGATGTGCTCCTGTGTAATTGTGCTGTAGAGACACTTGCACCAGTGCTAGTCCTGTGTGTTTATCCAGCCAGCCTGCGGTTAACTGCTAATCTTCACACCAACGTGTGGGTTCTGTCTCTTTGTGCCTTTTCTCACTCTAGAACCAGTTTCTGTCAGCATCTTTTTACATATGTTCTTAATCTCGAAGACAAGCATATTAGTGCACGTTTGTGTATCGGAGTAATAGGCTACTAAATGCTCTGAATTGCTGCTGCTCTTACTTTTCATCACCATGCAGCTTTGTGATCACCATGCAGCTTTGTGATCTTGAGCAGACTTATCACTGTGTACTATTTTTGGTCTTGCTATGGAAATGTGTAGCTCATCATGTTTGAACAGATTTGTGTTTTTATTTTAGAAATGTATAATCTAAAAGTACTTTTCTTAGCTGGCCAAATAACTCTTTATTTTCAAGTATAATAAGGAATATCCATTATTGCCATTATTGGCTCTTTTGGTTAGACAATCATAAGGATAAGCTAAATAGCTGAGAAATCAATCATTTAACAAATTTCTGTCTAAAAGTTCATTTTTTTAAATCATTATAACATATAATAGTGAGTTAGATTTATTCAAGATATTTTATAGTAGATTTGTTAAAGCATCAGAGTTATCATAGTTTGGTGAACTATTTTATTGCAGGTCTCATGGAATGTGTTGCTGCATATAATTGATATAATTATTACTATCATCTTTGTGCACATGCTATATTTATTCTATAAAATGCCCCAGCAGACATTTGCCATATGCAAAAATATATATATTTCTAATTAAAAAAAAAAATCAACCAAGTATCTATACACATTGATACACAAATATTAATCTATCAAATCTATTTCTGAACCTTAACACTGCTGTGAAATGGTTGGTGTTTTAAATGCATTGTCTCCTCACAGCGGGTATATAGCACTTTCTCTATTTTTTTTTCTTGTATCTGGCAATATCAGAAAGTGATTATTTGAATGTACTTCATTTCAACTATGTAATGTTCTCTCTCTCTCTCTCCCATTTGAAGCTGCTAGTTATGGTTTTTTTGTTTGGCAGGACTTGTAAGGTAGTAATGTAACAAAGACCTGCATATAGACCCTAACTATGAGTTAATAAACCTAATTTTTATGACTCGTTTATTAAAGTAAAGATAATCAGGTACTTTAACTTTATTAGGTAAGAGTTAATTAGATATAAAAGTGACAAACCTAATATTTATTTACTCATCACCACAATCTATTAAATAGAGTTTAAACAGAATTACCTATATTATCTTGTGTGTGTGTGTGTGTGTGTGTGTGTGTATATAAATAGGTACACACATCTTGGCTTATTAGCATGTGTCCCAAAAACCTCTTTCTTTATACCATATTTGCAAGATGCTAATATATTTATTTAATACAGTACTTTTGTATGAGATGTTTAGTAATAGTTTTACTGCAATATCTAAGAGTATCATAGCCTGACAACTAATTTTCCAGTTGCTTAAAGTTATAGTAATGATCTTTGTAATTTAAAAAGTTTTGTTTATTTTTTTAAATTGAATCAAAGATCTGTATGAGTCCATATCATCTGGAGCAATGTTATATTCTATAGGCAACTCCACAAAAGGAACCTTAATAATAAAGTATCAAATGTCCAGAAGCATTTCACTGTCACAGCTCCTAAAGATTTGATCTCAGACTCACTCCTGCTCTAGGGTAGAAAACAGCTGACCATACGTCAATTACTGGCCACTTTATTACACTACAGAGTGCATTGTAATAGTGTAAAGTAACAGCTTGATTGTACTCTAATCAGCAGACTGCTGGACTGAAGCTTTGACAAGGAACCTTGAGTACTGCTACTGGAGACTTACAAGAACTCGCAGCATCTCCATATTCCCATGGGCTATTATAGCTGCTGGTAGCATTACATCATTTGCTTCTGGGCATTAAAGCGATTTACCGATGACTAGTGAAATTAGTTGATGCTCTGTTCCTGAGGGACTACAGGTGTGCTAATGCTTTATGTAATACATTTCCATTTAGCATATAAATTATATAGATAAATAAATTATGTTAAAATGACAGACTCTGGCTATTTTTATGACAATGTTGAGCTATTTTGAACTAGTCTTTATGTATTACATATTTGGAATTTATACAGGTGACTATGAAAGTTTGTACACATGCACCTTGAATGACTAGTTTATTTTGGTTATTAATGTGGAAGTTATTTTCATTCCTTTCCACATTGTCTTTTTTTTTTGTTTCTTCCATTTATGATTTATGGTAACTATTCCTAAACATTTTGATATCACAGGTCTTGTGATATTTTTTTTTTATCTGATCCTATTGACTCCTGACTTAACTGCTCACTTTCTTCCACCCAGAAAACAAGTAGGATGCAAACATTTTCATTCAACTGCATGAAAACACCATTAAGCTTATATTAAATAACAGAGTATGTTTGTAACTGTATGCAGATTGTGACTGTCAATATACAAAATCAGATTTTCACTAGTAGCTTCAACATTTTTAAACTTGGTGATAAATCAAAAGACAAACAACAGTACAGACTCAATATGTATTCTTGTTTTTTCAAGTGGAGATCTGAATTTCCATCTGTTATCATAGTCTCATTACACTGCTTTGTTGCTGTTTGTTTTATATATTGGCTGCTCTACTAATCTTGATTGTTGGTCTGGATTAAGCTTGGCTGGCCTGCGTCAGTGGTCTGGACTTGGCCTGGCTTTGTCTTGAGGCTGGTTGAGACTCAGCATGGCTTTGCTGAGTTGCTGGTCTAGACTGAACTTGGCTTTGCTGAGTTGCTGGTCTAGACTGAGCTTGACTGGCCTGTGATATGGTCCTTTCCAGTTCAGGTCCATCTGGAGCAGGAGTGCTCACAGGAAATCCCTCATGCTGATGATCACCACTGGTGCCCTGAACAATATAGACTGATCATTCAAATTTATGTTCAAATTCACACTGGCAACAGCAGTATAAATGGACTGTGACAAATATTTACCTCACACTGTGGTGTCCTGCTGTTTTCATTGGTTTCATTTAGTTTCCCAGGGGCTGATGGAACCAGGCGCTGCACCTGCCCCCAAGCCCTGAGACGCTGCTGGCCCTCCTGTGAGCGTGCTGTAGGGTTAATGTGAACTGGAGAGATGTGAACTGGTAAGTCCCAGGTCCCCTGGAATGAGGTCCAGGGACATCCACGCTGACAAAAATATATTAAATAGAAAGGAAACACAAAACAATAAAGTATGATAATATTCATTCATGCATTAATCTTCAGTAACTGCTTTACCCTGGTCAGGGTCATAGGAGATGCAGAGCCTACTCCAGAAATACTTGGCATGAGAAGTAAATACACCCTGAATGAAATGCCAGTCCATCTCATTGTATGATTCACAAACACATTCGCACTCTCATTCAAACCTAGGGGCAATTTGGAGTAGCCAATCAACCAAAAAGCATGTTTTTGTGAGGGAGAAGGAAACTGGAGAACCTAGAGAAACCTTACATGGACGCATGGAGGACATGCAAAACTCCACACAGAAGTAAGCTGAGTTCATGATTGAACCCTGGAGCTATGAGGCAGCAACACTATTTGCTGTGCCATCAAGCCACCAGTGGAATAATACTGTAGTATAGAATATTGTGCTGGTCTGTGTAGCTCAGGGATCATCAGTTCTAGTCCTGGAGGGTATATCTCAGCACAGTTGTATGATTGCCTGGTAATTGATCAGTGAGTTAAATCACGTGTCTTTAAGCAGAGAAATCACAAAACTGTCCAGGACTGGAAGTGATATCCCCTGGTCTACGCAGTGTGTTTATTTAAGTTAAAGTGTTTATTTTACATTCACTTTTATTTCAAACCTTCACAGCAGGAAGCAGGTGTCCTCTGTCTGTGGCTATAAATACACTGTGGCCCTCTGCTGGCGACGGTTTCTAAAATATAACCACCACATATTTCTTCTACAGGAGGACATAATTAAATAACGTATTGAGGTCAGATAGTTAAAATAAGTATTTCCTTTTTTACTTGTTTACTTGCTATTTAACTTAACCGGCTAAGCAACTTACCTCTTTGTATTGTTTTGGTACCGTCCAGTTCTGGAGTTTATTCGACTTGAAAGCGTTATCGTACTGCAAGAAACAATGGACGTTACTTAAAAGAAGTAAACAAACAAAATTCTCTCTCTCTCTCATATATATATATATATATATATATATGAGAGAGAGAGATACACACGCACAAAATACTATATGAATAATGATTATAATAATGAATATTTTAGCTACCTGGTTTGCGGAGAAACTCGACGACATGTTTAGTTGCACCGATCGATAGCCGTCTCCTGGCAACCAGACCAACACACATCAACCAATGAAATCTTTCGGTACTCTGGTGTTTAAATATTCAACTAACAGACCAATGGAAAGTTAATAAAAATAAATATAAAATTGTATTATTGTATTTGTTGTCATAAAAACTGTAACATATGTCGTTGTCAATATACAATTTTATTTTTAAAAAAGTTTACACTCCTTACGGCAGGCGGCGCTATAGTTCGGTCTAACCAACTCGCACGTGCAATCGTTCGTTTCAGCCGAGTAAGAAAAGCTGGCGACGTCACGCTCTTCAGGTTCGTGTTGCCAGAACCGCAGTTTTTACCTCACAATTGGCATATTATTAAACTTTGACCTTGGTCATTTTAAAATCGTATTAGTAATATAGTACAGTAACAGTAGAGTAAATGCACAGGCTACGCAGGTACGTGGTATGGTTATATATAATTCGAAATCTAATTTTCTTGTATGTATATTTATGATCTGTTCCATCAGTTAGATGATTTACTTATTCTCATAACTATTCTAAAATGATACTGTAATTATACTTTACAATTTTAGGGAGGAATTAGGGAAATGTTTGTTTTTTATGCTTCTTCGATACATATATTGATGCTACTATAAAAGGGTTAAAGAAACGTACTTTTGAGGCTGTAGGAAATGGGGAAGTAAAACTGTTTTCACCTCCTAGTATATTATGTGTATAGGGTTTTTTAGTGACATTTTGAATTTTGGTGATGTGATGTTTTTGAGCTTATTAGATTAACCAGTGAAGAACTTTCCCAAGCAGACCTGGCAACCCAGAAATTTTCTTATATGGAGGGGGCTGGTTTCTGACCTTAGACTATCAGTAATATTAGTAATAAGGCAAAAACCCTGTATTTGTTTATTTTTATTTTATTTTTTGTGGTTAAATTTGATCGGATATCGCATTTTATTGCCCACGCCAAGAGCTCAGGACTTCTGACTTAACTACTACTCAAGCTAGCAAGCTACATCAGCTTCCCTCAGACTTCTATCCAGATGAAAAATGTAGTTAGTGAACTAAACGTGGTATTTTTTCCTGTATAGATCCAGGTTCTGTGTCCAGCGAATCATGCAGGGGTCACGCTCTGCACGCGTGGCCGGTATGGAGAATAACCTTACAGCTGCAGGAGACTCCAGTAACGAAACTAAAACACACTTCCGAGTTTGTCGCTTCATCATCGAGACTGGTACCTGATTCCACCTTTCCGAAATTCATTCAATAGTTATTCCGTTTACAAACGCGCCATTGTGCCAAGGAATAAAACACGACGTGTTTTATTTCACTTATACTACAGCGATTTTCCAACAATTACAGTGTTTAGTTTATTCATGAATGATACTTCGTGCTTTTTAACCGTTTATAGTTGCATTTAATGTTTGTAGAACATCCGCGAGACAAGTTAGTTCCTGTTATCACTCACTTTTTTCTCTCCTGTAGTTTATAAAACAACAAAGCAGGCTGTCATACTACCGAGAAACCACAGTCCTGAAGACTTTCCCACTGACCGTTACAAAGCACTGACACCCAGGCTCCTTCCATAAATGTTCACCTAAAGCCACCTTAAAGAAAGCTTCATAATATCAACAATTAGATGTTTTTCTTTGTTAAATAACAACATGCTTTCTTAATCCTTTTATTATTAGTATTCGATTATGTGGAGTGTGTTATACATGTTCTTGTGTAAGTGTTTACTATAGCTTATGAGAATGTATTAGAATAAGCATTTACAGTGAGAACTACTGTCAGAGCTGCTGTTATAGAAAATGAATCAGTACCTTAAGATATGAGAGTTTAACAGTGCTGGGGTATAATAAATAATAACGTCACATTGTACGCCTTATATATAAACCAGTGCTGTTTTTTGCAGGAGTGAAGTTGGGTATGCGGTCGGTTCCTGTAGCCACTGCATGTTCACTCTACCACAAGTTCTTCCAGACTGCCAGTTTACAGGTCTACGAGCCATACTTAGTAGCCATGTCTTGCATCTACCTTGCGGGCAAAGTTGAAGAACAGCATCTCAGGACAAGGGACATTATCAACGTCTGTCACAGGTACATGCAAGTCCTGGTCTAGTGCATCAAGGTCATGCCAGTGACAGTAAGGTTATGATTTCAAATCCCTGGACTGTTAGAGAACCACAGTTGGGCTCTTGACTTGTTAGTATGCTTTCACATTGCAGCATCGCAAATTGTCCTTTGCTAACAGCTATATGCTTTCTAGGTGTGTCGCTAAAAGTCAGGCACGTTTAGCCGTCTAGAGAAAAGTCGCCTGAAGTGGGTTTGGCAAATGACAACATGTTCAGCAATTTGGCTGCCCCCCAAAAACCGCATAGACCTGAGAAATACTATACATTTCATTCATTCATCTTTAGTATTCGCTTTATCCTGGTCAGGGATGTGGTGGATCGAAAGCCAAACCTCATAACATTGGGTGCAAGGATAGGAAAATTCACCCCATATGGGACACCAGTACACCGGAGGGCACCATGTGCACACACATTCACACATTCATTCACACCTAGGGGCAATTTAGCGTAACCAGTCCACCTGTCTGCATGTTTTTGGGAGGAAATCAGAGAATCCAGAGAAAACCCATGCAAACATGGGGAAAACATGCAAAACCCAACTTTTGCACAGGATTTTTGCCTGTCTACAGGCAAAGTGGGAGCAGTGGGAGGAAAAACATTTTTGGTTTGCTGGAGTGTGAATGCACAGCTGTTCAGCTACAAGCACCTTGAACTAAATCCTACCTCAATTGTAAATTACTTTAGATAAAAACATACACCAAATGAAAAAAATGTGCATTTGTCCTTTAAGAGAATAATATTTTATTTTAACAAGTTTTATTTACTGAGACACAGAGAAAGTCATTAATTTGGACCTTCACCTTTGGCCACAGGAATTTAAACTTTGAATAGCTGATATTACATTTTATTTCAAGCTTGGAATGCCATGTAAAGACATACTGACGTCACTGGGGTTGTGAGCATCACCAGGTCTTTTCTGGTTCTGTAACTTCTGGCTGAGCCTCCATAACCATAACTTGTAGCCTCAACAACAATGCAGTCATTTGTGGCCAAGACACTTCCAGGTATCTGTCATACATTTATGTCTCCTGCAGATATTTCCGCCCAGGAAGTGATCCAATGGAGCTGGATGAGAAATTCTGGGAGCTGCGAGATAGTGTAGTACAGTGTGAACTCCTCATTCTCAGACAGCTCAATTTCCATGTGTCCTTTGAGCATCCTCATAAGGTAATGCACATCATTGAATTTTTTTTTTATACTGAATAATTTTTTCTGTAATGAATTGATTTCTGAATTTATCCAAACAACTTTACAGTGATTGTTTAAAAATATAGTTATTGCTTATTGTTTACAGTATTTGTTTATACAGTTTATTGTCTTAATTAAGTACAAATCTAATTCTAGTACCTTCTGCACTACCTACTGTCCGTGCGGAGTTTGCTGAACCGTCACGCTTGGTCTCGGACCCCCATTGCTGAAACAGCCTGGGCCCTGCTCAAAGACAGTTACCATGGACCAGTGTGTGTGCACCATCAGCCGCAGCACCTTGCACTTACAGCACTGTACCTTGCTCTGCACACGTATGGAGTCCAGGTGCCTGCAGGAGAAAGGGAATGGTGGCAGGTAAGGCCCCAAACAGTTCTGTAGAAGATCAAGACTGGTTTGAGATGTAATGAGGCTGTGGTGCAGATTCTCTCCACAGTTAACTGTTCTGTCTAACATTTACTGCATAATGCATTTGGAGTTTTTCATCATTTACATACATTGTGAGGTGTATTAAATTTTAACCTACTTACTCGCTAGCAAGGTCTAAAATTAACATACACCATCCCCCAAATGAGTTAATTCTTTTCAGTGGGACTTGTCAAGACACATGCCATCTTGACTTCATTCATTCATCTTCATTAACCCCTTTACCCTAGACAGGGTCACAATGAATCCATATTGCATACTGAATGCATACTATTCCAGAATCACTGGGCATGAGGTAGGAATACATGCCAATACATCACAGGTTTCCAAATTACTTCATTTCTATTTACTTTTTTTTTTCAGAACAAAGTTAGAATGTTGCAAGTCAGCTCCATTGGCAGCAAAAGCTATAACACTTTGATCAAAGTCAATATTGTGCTCTCTTGAGCATTGAACTTTGGTGTTGGCCAGTTATAATTAAATGTCAGCAAAAAATTCACATGTCCCCACCTGCTTGGTCACAACACAAAATGCCAAATAACCAGGATAAAACAAAGATGCTACAGTAAACTAGCTCATAACTCATAAATGATAGTACAGCATTAGAAATTATTATTATTTTTTAAATTACATCATCTGTAAAATCCTTTAAGAAGGAACATTTCAATTTCAAGATTTGTAATTTTATCTAAAGAGATTCTATTTGCCTCTTAAAGTAGATGATTTTTTGCCAGTACATGAGATTTTTAGGGTAGGTAAATTTTAGACTTGCTGTAGAAACGTATAAATTTGTAGGCTTATTATTGCATAGAGGAATTATTAAGATATTAATTTTCCATGGGTATGTGTAATACCATGTTCAATTGCTATTAGGCTATAATATCATTTTGTAATATAATAATGTGCATAATTCCAGAAAACTTTAATTTCCTTACATTTCCATATACAGTTGAAGAGTGTTCATTACCTTGCGTGCATATGCCATATCTTTTTGTCCTTAGAAATATGCAACTGTTCTAATGTGTGTACGGAATTACCGGTTATACTGCAGTAATTTCAAAAGTGCTTTTTATGTGTCTGCCTCAGTGCATGCATGCATGTCCAGTCTTGAATGAAATATCTACTTCTCTATGTTTTAACTTTGTATTCTGTTAACTCCTGAGAACTGGAACTGCAGATGCATGAGAAAAACATAGAAATGTTTTATAACCATTTATACAACAGAGCAGTTGAATCTGCTTGATTCTGATTGGTCAGTCGGTGTGCATTATTTTCTTATAACAGCACAGGTAGTTCTGTCTGTAGCATGAATGATAGGTTAACAGTAATGCGCTCATTCTAATCTTATTATTTCTATAGTAACAGCTCATACACAAGGACTTGTACGGGAGATACTCCACATCATCTAAGACTAAAAATAAATGTATTTTAAAACATATTAAAGTATTTCTTATAATTGTTGATGTGGTAAGGGTTTTTTGTAAGGAGACATTTATTTAACATGTATGGAAGGAGTTTCGGTTGTAACACACTGAGTTTCGGTGATGCTTTCTGTTTTCTCCATTTTCTCAGTAAAATGTGAGGGAAAGAGAGTAAGTGAGCAAGCAATCAGAGAGAAACAGAGACAAAGACAGGTGTGGGAATTACTGTCTATTGCCGTTATAACATAGTGGAGAACAGGAACTAACTTGTCTCTCAGACATTCTACAACATTAAATCTAACAATTAACCATTATAATGCATGATGTCATTCATTAATAAATTAAACATTGTAATCCCTGGCAAATCACTGTGGTATAAGCGGAAGAACACAATCAAGACTGTGCTGTTATACGAAAATAATGCACTTCTCGCATCGTGCTACATCACCCCTCAACATCCACTCTATTAGGAATACCTGCACAATGATACATTTATAAGTTAGCCATTCATGTGGCAGCAGCACAATGCATGAAAACACGTCAAAAGCTTCAATTAATGTTCACATCAGTGGTGCCAAAAACAAAAAACATCCGGGTGAGTGGTAGTTCTGCAGGTGTTGATGAGAGGTCAGAGGAGAATGGCCACACTGGTTGTAGCTGACAGGAAAGCTATGGTAACTCAAATAAACACTCTTTTCAACTGTGGTGAACAGAAAAGCATCTCAGAATCCACAACACATCGAGCCTTGAAGCAGATAGGCTACAAAAGCCGAAGACCACATTGGGTTCCACTACTGTCAAGAACAGGAATTTGAGACTATGCTGGGTACAGGCTCACCAAAACTCAACAGTTACAGATTGAAGAAAACATTGGTCTTTTTCTTCAGCCGGTCCAGTTTCAGATGGTTTTTTTTTCACACTCCTTTGCATCAAAATCCCAGGAGATCAGCAATTTCTGAAATACTCAAACCAGCACCAATAACCACATCATGATCAAAGTCACCTGGCTTTGCATTGGTGTGTGTGTGTGTGTGTGTGTGTGTGTGTGTGTGTGTGTGTGTGTGTGTG
>JAOTRR010000020.1:10445776-10458184 GCA_028570945.1 Gogo arcuatus | reverse complement strand
GTGTGTGTGTGTGTGTGTGTGTGTGTGTGTGTGTGTGTGTGTGTGTGTGTTCATATTATTGGTTTACAAATAAATTTAATTTACAAACGAATAGTTTAACTCTGGACTGAGCTTTGAATTCTTGTATACAGTGGATAGAAAAAGTCTACACACCCTGTTAAAATTACAGGTTTTTGTGATCTAAAAAATGAAACCAAGATAAATCATGTTGGATCTTTCTCCACATTTAATGTGATATAGCATTTAACAGAATTCAAGTGTCTTTGTTTCAAGAATTCAAGAATCTTGTTTTGATTTTTTTACATCACACAAACGTGCAGTTTTAACAATGGGGTGTAGATTTTTTTTTTTTTTAAATATCCATTGTATATGTTCTTAAGTGATCACACTTTCATTGTCTCCACAGGTTCTGTGTGAGGACATTACCAAAGCCCAGATTGAGGCCATAATGACTGAACTGCTGCAGCTCTATGACATGGAAGCCAAATGCACCTGAGAGGGAACAGAGTATGAAACAGGCCACGTAAAGCAGACTACATCATAGTATAGAGTCCTTTTTTCCCAGAACTGCCCCCACTACCCCCGAGACCAGAGACAGTCTGGATCATGGACCAAATTCCAGAAATAGTTTTTTCCTTGACTATTTTGTGATCTGAAATTATACAGCTGGGTTTTTTTCACAGCTAAGGAAGTTGTCAAAGTGCCAATGCCCACACTAATGTGAGGTAGGGTAATGAGGACGAGAGTGTGAGTCACCAGGTGACAGTCAGAAAAACAGGCTTTAGCCACAGCACATCAATCAGTTTCCAAGCTCATGCCCTACTTTCTTTTCTTCCCTTGTTCCAGTTTCTCTGGGAAGGGAAGACAAGAGTGTGAGAAAAGTGGGAACATGTGAGAGGGGGAAAAGAATTAAAGAAGAAATCTAACCATGCCAAACTATCCTGGGAGCTAGTCTTTACTGGAGGTAAAGCAGCCAAATCTGGGGCACTGCTTTGATATGCTATAATTTAATTATACACTTTCTCTCCCATTAAAACTTATACCTATGTTTCCATGAAGTTATATTACAGCATATTATATGAGTCTGTAAATTGTGATTGTGTAAGACAGTTTAAGTTTTGTTCACTCAACAGTTAAGATATTTTTTTAAAAATGTTATAAAAGTGGAAAAATCCATTATTTTTTATTTACTTTAGTACGTGTCTTTTTTTTTTGTGACTCATATACAGTACTCTACAAAGGTTTTAGGCAGCCTATTTTTTCTTAGTACAAACTTTGTTATAGATTTTTATTTTATGACTTCTATATTATTGGGTTAGTACAAAAACATTTTAGATTTCCAAGCATTATTTTTCCAGCACAAAATTAAATGTTACCGAAAAATGTTTGTATGTCAGTACAAAAAGCAGCATATTATGTACGCGACCACTTTTCAGACAAAAACACGTAATGAAGATTGTTGGGTTTTGCTGCAAAAATAAGAAGCGTGTGTGACTGGCAAAGTCTCCAGAAGAACTGTGGTTGGTTCTGCAAGATGCTCAGTAAAATGTACAGCTCATTTCCTTATAAAACTGCACACATTACACCTGAGACTACGATTTTTTTAAGCAAAGGGTCGTCACATCAGTATTGACTTTGTTTCATTTATTACTGTCTACTGCTCTTTATAGTATTTTTTAAATGTAGAAACATTTAATTATTTTTGAAGGCATCTTTGCTCTACAGCATTTTTTTGCATGTGCCTAAGACATTTGCAGTACTGTACTATTAGCTTCATGCACCATTTCACTTGAGAGCTTTTTCTATGTTATCAGGTTATTACAGCATGCACAAGCATGCTTGTCCCACATCAGGGGAAAAATAAATGAAGCGCAAGTCAAACTGGATAAAAAAAATTAGTATTGAATGAAATCAGTGCATTTTAATGTGTATTATCATTCTTAAAGCTGTTGAAGCATAATGGAGAAAATTAAAGCCTTATCCTCTAAATAATTTTGCACTAATCAAATAGGTGTTACATTTAAGTGGCTAATAAAGGTACTATATTTTATCTGAAATTATAATCCTTTTAAATTAATTAAAATCTGACTTATTTTATTAAGTCACTTTTGGTAGTACATAGACACAAACATTCCCCATCTCTCTGCAGGCAGGTCCTAATGCTAGGCGTTATGAATAATGAAGAGGGTACATGTGCAGCCGGATTCTCTCCCATAAATAAAACATCAGCATGGCTCTTGCTATGGCATATAGTGCTTGGAATAGGAAGGATGGGATTGATTGAGACTATACCCCTAGCCTGTTTCCTGTTCTTCTGCCTGCCTGCCTGCCTTTATTCCTCTCTTTCCTGGCATATAATCACTGTCCTCTATTTTTGTCCATATTGTAGGCAGCCAAACGCAACCATTTTCCCCCTTGTAACTGTATCTGGTCCATGCTTCCTTTTGCCTCCCGGGGTCTTTTTCTCTCTAACTCTTTTTTTTCCCTACTGTATGCGCTCTTGCTCTGACTCTCTCTGCCTTTCAGTCCATCTTAAAGTCTAAATTCATCAGTCCTCCAGTCTAAATTCTTCCACCATTTTTCCTGCCTTTTAGGTTTTATTCCAATTCCATCCCACTTAACCTGTATAAATCTCTCTTCTCTCCTTAACAATTATAAATCAAGAAACTTTGAACATATTGAAAAGGATTACAAACACTTAGCTATCCCCAATCCTCTATAAGATCTATAAGAAGTGTCCACTTTTTCAGAGCATGTTCATTGCAAAAATGTATGCTAAATTGGGAAAAGAGATGCATTCTGCATACAGCAGTAAGGTCAAAGCATTGTTTTTCAGGAACAATAGGTCAATCGCTCTTCAAACACATGGCCATGAAAGGTATAACATACACGATAATGGAAAGTAGGGAATTGATATGTAATGTGTACCAGTGAGGCACAGGCTGTCTGCTCAGTCTTCAGTAGAGGCCTTCTAAAGCCTACACTGCCTGCAGAGCTAATGCACAGCTGCTCCCTGAGGAAGTGCCATCTCTCTTCCAAGCCCTCAACTCTGAATTATAAATATCCGCCTCAGCAGAAACTTTGCTCCACCACACAGGCCACACCTTACAAATGTGTGTGAGGCAGGATTGTGGTGGACGATGGCCTCTGTGTATGTATGTGCAGAGCAGGGAGGTTCATCTGGGTGAGGTGTAGGCTGCCATTACTGGATGGCATACTGGTAAATGCACTGGCTTAGAAGAGTTGAGCAGTTGTAGTTAACTCCATGCTTAGCCTGGCAGTTGCAATAATCAAAATTTTAGAAACAGTAATTTTAGAAAATATAAAATTTACTCTAAAAGGTTGACCTTAGATCTTGTTCTTTTTGTATTTTCATTTATGCTATGATCCATTTAGGAACATTTTCACAACTGCTTTATAAGTGTGTGTCCTTGTATTTGCATATTTGTATACAATTCCTACAGGACACTCTTAAGCAGATAAAAGCTTATTCTTGGCCCAAAAGCCCTCCTGCAGTAGACCTATCAAATATGAACCCACATGGGCATATGAATTTACATATTTTTAAATTGCCTAGGGACAGCTATTCTCATTACAGAAAGCCTGAGTGAGAGGGCAAATATGCATGTTCTGGTGTGAGCCAGTTCAAATACTACAGAAAAACTACATTCTACTACATGTTACAGAAACATAGATGTTCTTTTTAAGCAGATATTCTTTTAAGTAGGCTGTGTAGTTAAGTGCACCCAGTTTCCTGGGGAATTCTGGCATAAAATTAACATTTAATTTGATCTGTCATGTCATGTTGTGTAGCACAGTATTGTTAAGCCCAGAACCTGTAGATAGATGTTTTTGTACTTTTGTTTTATAAATTACCTTTACTCTTCTCAAGTGTAAAGTGTTTCTGTCAAGCTTTTGCTTTTTTTTTCCTCCAATAAATGTCTCCAGAAACCCCTCCCCCTTACTACTTGTTATATAATACTTGTTATATTAACCTTTTCTGGCCACCATGTTCTAATTGGAAAATTTCTAATTTAAATAATTTCAACCATTGTTATGGGGTTAAGTTGTTAAAATAGTTATTTCAATATATTTTGTCTCTCTCTCCATTTGTGAACTGTAATGTTATTTATTTCTGTCTAGATGAGAAATAATTTTGGCTATATACTAACAGACCTTTAGATAGTTTTACAACTAGTTTGTTATTTTTTTTATAGGCTGACAAATTAAATTAGCTAGCTAACTAAGTACCTCCCAAAATTTTGCTAGCAAAGGTATGCTGGATTGGAAGCTTCACATTATCTTCGAATTGATGACTGATTTATTGTTTTTACTGTCGTCAAGTTAAATTTATATCTTTAAAAATGGAATCATTTTTGCCAAAATGTATAATAAGGATTACCATTCATATACAGCACACCCGTTCATGTCTATGGACATATACAGTCATTTGCACCTATAGAGTATTTACCAGCATGTTTTTAGGAATTGTGAGGAAACTTGAGAACCCGGAGGAAACCCATGTGGACACATTAGACATGCACATAACGTGTACAGAAACTCCACACACACCTGAGCTCAGGATGGAACCACGGATACTGGAGTTGTGAAATGCTACCCAATTACACATACAGCAATAAATATATTACAATATCTGAAAATGTAATAAGTTGATAAAATTCACTACAACATATGCCTTGGAGGACTCTGATACCATTTAATATGCAACATATAATCCACTTGTACTGTTGGATGATATGAATAATCATTACTAGCTTACTTATGGAAGGTATTACCAGTAGAGGAGCTAAGAAAACATTTCATCACCAGCTAGGTTAACAGACTGTTAGCTAGCTAGTTGAGCTATGGCTTAACATTAATAGTATCATCAGAGCAGGCAACTCCCCAACTCTCCAGGTTGAAGTGATTACTATCGGGAATGCACTTTTCAAAAACACCCACTTCAAGTCAAATTTGTGCATAGTCTGATAAGAAGGCTCTATAAAGATCTATCCCCAATATAAGAGGAAGTGCTCACATGGGGCTCCTAGTGGACAGTGGTTGATTGAGGTGTCTCATTCCCTTTATAATGGCAGTAATAACCTATGGACAACAGAAAGATGTCATACACACACCTCCAGTACTCCTGTGGCACCAGACATCCCCCTGCATTTCTAGCAAGCATAGGGAAACTGCTGATACAGCTGCCATCATCAGTCCAAGAATTCTCAACAGAAGCTGATATCACAGGCAGGGGCCTGGAAAAACCTTAGGGAGCAATCAATTTGGCTGCACAGTTTGAACAACATCTGCCAATCATAGCATATGACCTTGGAGGCTCTTTAGGAACTAGTTCAACCCTGTCAAATCAAAATTCTTCATTTGAACAAGAAAATAAGTTGTCTTAAACTGTGTGGTCTACATTTTTATAGCATCTTTGTCCATGAGGGAAAGAACTTCTTGAGACAGAGCATCAACTTTGTTGGGGTCTAAGTTCAAGGTGTTGAACTCTGAAAAGGCTGGGTGCCATCACTGGAACCATGGTTTGTACCATTGCAACATTTTGACATATTCTTGACTGTAAGACATTATCAGCACTTCAGGTACATGCTCAGGATCTACTGGCTAGTGTCCTCCCTACTAGTTTGATGTGGGGCACTGAAATGCTTACCAGAAGGCTGATGGTGTGGCTCTCCTAAGGCCAGTGTGAGGAACTGAGCACCCTGTAAGTATTGGAAGGTCGGCAAAGGTTGTATTGTCCTAAAAGTACCACATGGGTGGTCTGTTTGACCATGATAACTTTGTAATTCTGAAACCAGCACCCTCCTGTCCAAGGCTGTTTTTGCAGCAGGCCCAAAACAGGAAGGAAGGTTCTGCAGGGTAGCACACTTCCGGCAGGGTGGATTGTGCCAACCACACCTGACATCAAGCACAAATTATGTCAAAGAGTGACCCTATATTGCGGCCCAGAAGACCCATCTCCAGGTGTGAGGTGTTATCTAGCTCCCCTTAAAGAGCTAAGTAATAATTATAACTCCCTAGAAGCAGAATAACCAATGTGTTACAAGTACATGTGATCCAGTGTCTTACGTTTTCACCAGGAAGCTGTTAGTACATCTGTAGTCGGGGCTTGGGGAGCGTACATCTGACATAGTGTTTCATCTGGAGAAACCACCTGCAATTCAACACAAGCAAAAACAGTAGGCATATGTTCATAGTCAGCCTGCTCATGATCCATCATATCAGCCAGAACATGCACCAAGGAGCCTGGGCATGGGTAAGCTGGAACCCACCAAAACTGATGTAGTTTTAAACTGAGTGTGGTGACTCAGTTAGTAGGTCATCATCAGGATCCGTGGACATTGAGCTATAACGAGGGCAGTGCTGAGGAATACGAGCATCCAAGTTACAAGATCTCAGCTCCTGTATCGTTGATTTCAGCTGAGCCATGTCTGCTGCCAAATTGTTCGTTTGTCTAGAAAACAACTCAGACTGATTTTTGGGCCTCTTGCAGGTCTTACTGTTTGTCACTGGGCCTGGGCATTTACAAACAGTATGCTACTTGGACTGATGAGCCTGGGCTACATTCAGCTCTGTGCCAGGATTCAAATCTTCCACTCAAACATGTGTCAGCACTGGCATTACAGTGCAGTCAGTGCAGGAGATGTCTGAGTCAGACACAGTGCCTTTAAGATGGTCAATGTGGGGATGAGGTCACTGAGACCTGGGAGAAAGCATTTAGTTCCCTGGAGCGAACATCTAAAATACAAATATCAGTGAGTGCAAAGTACAGCAGTAGAGCATGCAAGGAATAAAAACTGATTCAAGGTTAGCGGATGCTATGGTACTCAGTACTGTTTTAAAACAATGCTCATAATATCAGAAAAGAGAACACACTCCCCAAAGTAGAATGGAAATAATAGGGGGCTATGCACAGCTGTGGAGGACAGGACACCTGCAGCTCTGACAATAGTCACAAGCTTCTAAGTGGACAGCTCCATACTATGTTAATGTACATGCAGGAAAGGAGAAAAAACAGAATGATTGTTGTATTTATTGCAAATACTGCATAATACATCGCTATGTGATTTTAATCACAGCATTCGTGCACACATGTACAAGAGGGTATATGGATGATGTCCTATACCTACCAGCAGCGCTGTATAGATGAAAGTATTGCAATGATATGGAAACTGGGGCTGCTGATGGTGCTGTCAAGTTACTGTGTAACTGTAACTCCACAATGTTATTATTATTTGTGGTCATTGGGGGCCGATGTAGTCACACGTTGTCTGCACTGCTTTTGAGAGCTTCAAATCAGCAGTCATAATAACAACTACTGTATGTGTTTTCGCATAATTCAAATTTTACTCATATAATGCTTTTAACAATGGACAAAGGTTAAAAATGTTAGTAGTGTAGTGTTTATTTATTACACTCTTTTCTTTAAAATTAGACTATAACATACAGTACTGTTCAAAAGTCTTAGGCAGCCTATTTTTAGTACAAAGTTTGTTATAGATTTTTATTGTATGACTTCTACATTATCGAGTCAGTATAAAAACATTTTAGATTTCCAAACATTAGTTTCGAACAAAAATGTTACAGAAAAATGTTTGTATGTCAGTAAAGAAAGCAGTGTATTACATAAGGGACCACTTTTCAAACAAAAAACATAATGAAGGCTGCTGCTGGGTTTTGTTGCAAAAATAAGAACAAGTCATAGTTTCCAGAAGAACCGTGTCTGGTTCTGCAAGATGCTCAGTAAAACTTAGCCGTTAATTAAAAACTGCACTTCCTTATAAAACTGCACAAATTGTCCCTGAGACTATTTTTTTAAGCAAAGGGTCGTCACACCAAATATTTACTGTTTCATTTATTACTGTTTACTGGTCTTTATAGAATTTCTTCAAACGTAGAAACATTTAATTTCATTATTTTTGAAGGCATCTTTGCACTACAGCAAGTGCCTTTCTTTGCATGTGTCTAAGACTTTGCACACTACTGTAGTTTGCGTTGTCTGTATGAATTCATGCTATATTAGTAAGGTGTGTTGAGCTGTATAGATATTGTCGTCTCTCTTCGCATTATAGCCATTATTATATCATATCTCAGCTATGATTTCATTAGCACGCCTTCTATTTGATTTTAAAAATTTCAAGTTATTCACTAATGGACAAATGGCATAGCATTTAGTATGACGTAACTGTATACATCATGAATACGCCGCTTTGAAGATATTACCAAACTCAACTCAAAATGCTTTCCTGCATTCCTGAGTAGGCACATTTTCAACCTTCAACTGTTATTTTGTTCGGCGTGTTTCTTTAACCGCATATGCATTTTAGAGCAACTGAAAAAAAAAGCATATAAAAGCCAACCTGGGTAAATTCTGGATTTCCAATTCTGTAAAAGACTTTTTCTAACCTTTGGAAATAATACAATACTTGCATACCACAACGTTATACACTTCCTCTGCGCCTGTTGATGACAATACACGATCAATCTATTCTCATGTCTTTGAAACGGGGGAGAAGAGGCGTGCCTATTCGCTGACGTGATCTCACAGTCAGAGCGCGGAGTGGGCGTGGTTTGAAGGATAACACGGAGGCGGGTGCGTGGGCGGGGCTAGAGAGAGAGAGAGAGAGAGAGAGAGAGAGAGAAAGAGAAAGAGAAGTACAGCGCCCCCCCTCTCTCGTCCCGCCCTCTCCATCCGCGCGCACAGCAGCAGTCCGCGTGGATGCTGCGTCTGAGCTCCTCAGCGCGCAGCTCAGCGAGGGGGGGCTCACATCCCATCGCATCTAAATCCCAAATATCTCCTCTTTTGATTTACACTTTCAATAAGAACAACGGCGTATGTTTCTATCATCAGTAAACAAACAACCTCTGTCTTTTTGGGTACATGGTGTTCGGCGCAACCATCCTAACGCGATGTCTTCATCATTCGTGTTTTCCTCTGCAGAACCTCAGCCGAACCAGGCAACGACTGCACTATTTTAGGATCCAAATTGCCATCAACAGTAAAATACCCGACAGAAAACATTTGGCTTAAAGGAGCACACGGAAAGCAAGCAGTAGGTGATTCAATCACCATCGATTCGTATATTTTCATAATTTCTCTGGGGCAGAATTCGGGAATCTCCTTTTGCCCACCAAACCGCGTCGATGTCCTTGGAGCATGGCCTGGTGAGTCGAAGCGTTTGGCATTTACACCAACCATGAAGGTGTCGAATGGTCGCTATAGCCTATATTCATGACTATTTTATGATTATAAGTCGATTCGTATGTCTTTACCTCAACGTTTTCCTTTTACAGATCTGTCTATAAAAATGGTCACCTTTCCTTGGAATCAACTATAGCTGGTAACCAAGCTCGTAAAACTGCTGCATTGAATCCCAGCGCGCAAAAAAAACCGCTCTCTGTCAAATGTGGTGCATCATTAATGATAGACATTAGGTTATTATTCAGCAAAGACAAACTGTGGCCGTTTGTCCTTCTAAGCGGATATTATATTCTTACTGTGCTGACTATTACCAGTAATTATTCTTATTAATGGACTGTAATTGTGTTTCTCCTCTGCATGGTTGTGTAATGCCATGTTTACAAGGTAGCGCTTTTTGATAGCCTATAGCTAGGTACGGCTATGTCCTATCACCTGCATGTGCACGACTTTGTTTTTGTATGGCTTTTATGCGGATTAGGGGAATGAGATGGAGGCAGAGCAGGGGGGAGGAGATGCGAGCGGAACCGGTTCTCACACTCACACCGGTAACCTTGCGGAGGGGGCACTGCGCCTGTGCCGGACGCTATTGGCGCGCGTGCATACATGTACACCACTCCGGTCCGTCGAGCCATTCTCCCACATCATACGGCCCAACATGATTAATGCAGTCCACATCCTTTTTTTAACCTGTCGCGGAAGGAGAGAAGCAAGTGATCTAATCTGTGCCTGTGCGCTATTAATGTAAAGAGCGATGGAGCGCTCGCTCTCTGAAGGTGACCAGTAGAGGTCATTTTATTTTCGAAAAGCACTGCGACGCACTGAGGAGGTAAAACAGGCGCGTGTCGGTGCGGTGACGACAGAGCGCCGCATTAACCTCGGCGTCCCAATGTGCGCGCTTTGCTGCGCTTTCATTTGCCGGAAAGCTCGTGGCCTCTCGTCGTCTCTCTCCATCACTGCAAGATGTGTGTGCGCGCACGTGTTTTGTATGTGTGCGCGTGTGTGTGTGTTGGGTGTGGGGACGAAGCGCGGCAGGAGGGGCGGGGTGGTGGGTGAGCCGTTTGACAACTGCGTATCAAGTCCATACGAGTCCGTTACTTGGCTCTGATTGGTCATTTATGTTTGATCGTTAGGTGTGAGTCCTGTTGCTATTGGTTTACATCGCTTTAAATGGATTTAGGAGGCTAGATTAAGGTGTAGGGACATTAGAATTTTCAAGCATTTATTATTATTATTATTACTTTCAAAAAACAAGAATCCATAAAGCTTGATTGAAACTCAGATTGAACAATCCCTCTGGTTAAATTAACTATCTACAACTCTTATTCAGGTAAGGCAGTTTGCACCATGTGTGTAAATTCATGCAACTATGTTGGCATCAGTGCATTGAATACATGTATTCAGTTAATGCGTCAGACCCCCCCCCCCCCCCCCAAAAAACCTCTAACCCCGTAAAGGTTTTTTTAGATTGTCCCTATGGGAAAACCACTGAAGCTTTCATGTACAGCTCTGAAACCCAGAATGTTTCCCTTTCAGGAAAGGTATGTATAGTTTTTGTATAGTTAGAACTGTTAAACCTCCAAAGAACCCATAAGGAACTTTTTTGTGCATTTTTGAGAACATAAACCATATGCATGAGCAGATTTGCATCCACAGCACAACCTTTAAAGTCCGTGATGCTTATTTTAGGTCTTTCCTTTATTTATGAGTCATGAGGCATGATCTTATTTGGATTTAAGCTCCATATTTGTCTCTGCCATATACTGTTTAAAAAAGTGTGGCTGCCCCAGTTCACTGTCTAGGTTGCCCTAGTTTGAGTGCTTTTGATGCAGAGATTGATTAAAGAAACCAGCGGGTTCATACCAAAGGTACTTGTATGCTTAAGAATAATAGTTTGTGTTTGGTGTCATTAACTTGGTTGACAAAATATTACGTTACATTATATGACAAGGACCTGGACAAGGACAAGAATCTTGCTAATGAATCATACATATGTTGAATGGGTATGACTGGTGCAAAATCATGTATGATTCATAAATTGCTGTTAAGAGAGGGTTCATCATTTTTTGTGGCAGTATATTGTCAGTAAGGTCAGTGTAATACTCCAAACATTGTAATACCCACTGGATTTGAATAGTGATATTTGCAATAATTGCATTTCTAGTAATAATGTTATTGGAATATTACAACTGGATTATCAGTTATAATGTTTTAGCAAATAATTATTATGTAAATAAGTTTCACATGTTCCTGTAATGTGTGAATTCTTCGGTCCCTGAATTCTTCAGGATATATTTTTGGATACAGCTGCATGACGGTGTACCAATCCTTGTAAAATACCCAAAGCCACATACATTCACATCTGATGGCCTCACACCATTTGAGTTACAGAAACACAGTTCTTAAATCATGTTTTTATTGAGCCACATGAACTGAATGTCGCAGCACTGTTGGGTGTGTCTCTTGCTATCAGTTACACTAAATCAGATCAAAATAGCACTTAATTTGGAGGTTTCATTTCCAGGCTTACTCATGACAGTCAAAGGAACAGAAGTACCTAGGCATAATCCACATGCCTTGGTTTTGTGTGGTCCTAGGCCAGGCTTTTCCTTTGACTTTTTTAAGATGAGGAGCTTAGGTTACTCCCCATAGACTCATATGCCAATGCAGTCCACAGGTTCACTGCTTGAACAGCAATGCCTTGTTTAAAGGGATAACTACCACTGCAGTGAGAGTGGCTGGAAGGAAGTGGAGTGTAGAACGTAAGTAGGGTATAATTGATGAAAGAAAGAGAGGGATAAGGAGATGAAATTGGCTAATAGAGTGGCCAATGGGAGAAATGGGGATATTGAAGGAGAGTCTAGCTGGAGCACCCTCAAGAATAAGGTAATGTCTGTTTTATAGCACTTGGATTAACACACAGTGATAGGGGAGGAAGGAATAATTACTGGAATATTTAGGTGTATTTTAAAAATACACCTTTTCCCAAAATAGATAACTATGATTGCTTCACTGTAGGCTACAAACATCTGATTTTGATAATGTGGTCATGTTTTTTGCATTATAGTCTGTTGTTTATACATACATATATATATATATACATATATATATATACACACACACACACACACTATATATATATATACAGCCATGGAAAAAATTAAGAGACCACTGCAAAATTATCAGTT
>JAOTRR010000020.1:10398362-10410218 GCA_028570945.1 Gogo arcuatus | reverse complement strand
ATAGCATGAAATAGGGAAGTTCTTTTAAACAGATGTTCATATAACATTTTGTACAAATCTCTAAATCATGTTTGCTTTCATATGGGGTTTTGTAATACATGTTTACATTCGTGAACCAGAGGCTGAAAAGAACACTACCACTGATGGATATTCATGTTTACCTCCTGCCTGTTAGCACTCTCATTTGTTCAAACATTTACCGTGTATGGTAACAGTCCACTGCCAAATGCAAACACACACTCTGTCAATCACTGTACGTATGCTGAGGAGGGTTTTCAGTGGGAAATGTTTATAACTGAACGAGAGTTATAAAAGCTTTTCCTGTTGCTTGAAGCTTTGGTTACTTGCAGTAAATCTGGCCTTTTCATCTTTGTCTTAATGGGTTAATAAGAGTGAGAATTATTTAAGAATCTCTTTTTCAATTAACATCCTCATGGTCACAAGCATGTGGATTTCCATTGGAACCATTACTAATTTGTTACATTCATTGGTTCACTGATGAAGTAAAGGTTGACTAACCCTTCATTAGGGCAATTTATAGACCATGAAGTCATGCTGATGATCTCGACTCTCAGGATGCAAGTTCAGGAGTTTACCTGGACTTGACATGAATATATAAGATCATCAGGATGTGAGGTCATTTATTTAACAGGTCATCCTCATTAACCCTCAGTTTTCATCACAGCTTCTTTAAGCATTTCTTCTCCTCTGCTTCTACTCACTCTGTTTTTGCTTAAGTGACCCTTATTTAGCTGCAAATGATTTGCAGAACATCATTGGGAGAAAAAAAAATATTGAATGGAGCATATTTAGATTTTTTTTTTATTATTATTTTTTAATGATCAAGTTTTTCCATCAAGCATTTTTCTTTGAAGGACAGCGTGGGGAGACAGTGGACTCTAATCTGGCATGCTAACATCCAGAGCAAAGACAAAATATCATTTAACACCCAATTTTTTTGCTTTCCTCCATTCCTCTACTGTGGGCATTATACTCGAACGTTTACCTGTATCCATGCAAAAATAAAGAACACAAAACAAAGAGCAAAAAGAAAACAACAAAACTAGAACAATATTCAAATTGTTCAAGATTTGCAGGAGGTCTTTGTTTCTTGCTAACAAACAGGCTCTTTGGAAAAACAGATAAGCACTTAACCAAATGCTTGACCTTTTCTTCCTGTTTGGTTGTTTGGTTGTTGTTTTCTGTTGTTTGAATCTTTGTTTCTTTCTGGTTCATTTAGCCTCTTTTCCTTTGCTGGGTGAGTTTCTGACTGGGGAAGAGGGGTGGGAGAGGTGGGCTGCACCAGCTGCTGGCCACAGCAAAGGAATGTGCTCTTAAATCTTCTCATCTTTAAACGTTATATACATCAGCAATGCGTGTGTATATGTCCTACTGCTTCGTTTTATTTGTCCTTACAGCATGAGACTGGCTGCATATCATCATGCACTCTCTTTCCTTTGGTTTTCTTTATGCACTTTTCTTTTGCTTCTGTAACAGAATGAGACAGCTGCACTGGACTAAGCACGTCACTGTGTATGTGTTGGTTTCATTTTGGCTCCTGTAGCTCCACTCTTCTCCTGATTATTCAGCTTGCAGTGAAATGTATCAGCTCCTCTTTTCACCTTTCTGCACTTGTCTGCACTGCTGCATGCAAAAAGATGCTCTGCTCTCTCTTTCTCTTCCTCTCTCACAGTCCCTCTCCCTGAATGAACTGCTCCACACCACCATGCAAAATGATCCACTACCACTTTGCATGCTTCAAAATGGCTCCAAGTCCGGAACGATATCAATTATGTTGCTTACAGAGACAGCCATATTATACTGTACCATGTCAGCAATCTTTTGGTGCTGATTCAGAGGCTTAGCCGCTAACTAAGGATTCGGAGGCTTAGGCGCTAGCTAACGTTTATTGGGCCTGTCCTGAGCTTGACAGCATGACAGTGCTCCTGTCACAGCAGTTGGCTTCAAGCACATGGAGTGGCAAAAAACAAGGACACTAGCAGCGTGAAAAACTTTTAGAATTTAATTTTTTAGAATTATTGAGATCCGTGAGATCACAGTGTAGCCAATTTCATACTGTTGTCTTCTAATTATGGCCCTTTTCCACTGCATGGTACTGGCTCGACTCGACTTAACTCGACTTGACTCTACTCGCTTTTGGTATCAGCAGTTCATTTTCCACTACAGCTGGTTGTCATAGTGATGCAGCATAAAACTGCAGTGACATCATTTTTAACGCATCTTTATTATTATTAATACTACTATTCGTGTGCATGTTTGTGCACACGAAATGGTGTTATGTCAAGCTGAAGTTACCACAAATCCTCATGTTTCTAATGCATTTTTGTTAAACAAACAAAAAAAATGGCATAAAAATATTTATTTATTTATCACCTGCTGTGTAGGGCGATTGGCCTCTTACAAGGCGGTCTGCATCTATCTTGAACACACTTCATCTACTGCCAGCTTGCTAGGCCTGTTACAGCTTCACCAGACAAACAACCATTCACACCTATGGGCAATTTAGAGTAGCCAGTTACTCTAACTGCATGCCTTTGGACTGTGGGGGAAACCGGAGTACCCGGAGGAAACCCACGCAGACACAGGGAGAACATGCAAGCTCCACACAGAACGGCCCCAGTCGGCCGCTGGGTTCGAACCCAGAACCTTCTTACTGTGAGGCGACAGTGCTAATTGCTGCACCACCCAGCATATTATAATTTTTTAAAAAAGAAAAAAAACCTGTGTCCAAATTGTCTGGATGTAATGGTACCAGCATAAAACATGCCATCAGTTTACAAGCAGTAAATTTAAAAAAAAAAAAAAAAAAAAAAAGCCACACCCTATATGTTAAAATGATGTAATGGTTAAAGTGCAGGGCTTTCATTCGGAGCACACAAGTTTGCGTCCCGTCTTGGCATATTTTATTTGGGGAAAGTTTTGCTGCAGGTAACTCATTTAAAATTGGCCAGCCTGTACTGATATTCTCCTAACCCTCTGTTGGTAAACCCGATGAGTGTATGTGTAGTCTGCTATTGAGCTCTGTAGTCAGTAAGCATATTAAAGAAAGGTGACGAACTGTGGCAACTTCAGCTTGACATAACACCATTTCGCATGTACACACACAAACATGCACGTGATCGGTGAAAACACATATAATCAGTGAAGTATAATAAAAAAATATGACGCTATTTAAAAATGGAGGGTTTGTTCAGGATGCGCCGTCTTGCACAATGATGACGTAGTGATACGATTCTCTCTGACCAATCAGTAGTCCGCAGTGTTTTCACGTCACCTTTTGGTATCATCTCAGCTCGCTTGGAACCTCAACGGTGGTGACACCAAAAACGTACTGGTTACCAGGTACTATCCACGACTTTGGCCCAATGGAAAACCAAAAAATGCGAGTAGAGTCGATTCGAGTTGAGCTGGTACCATGCAGTGGAAAAGGGCCATTAGACTGTAAGACACCATATTGCTTGTACAATTCACAAAGCCCATTGCATTCCATTAGCATTACATCACTAAAAAAGCATTTTCCTAGCATTTACCAAGAAATAAATGCTAATAATATTATGTTCAGGATCATGTTATCCAAAAAAAACTTAATAACAGACTAGACACACTACAGCTACATAACTCTTCTCTTCCATAACACTTCACATTAACATTCATTGATTGATGGCTTCATAAGACTATGCATGATGCCACAGTGACTAATGAGCTCTTGCTTTATTTGAATATGTGTGACATAACCACACCCCTGATTATTGATAGACTAAATGATGCATCAGTCATACTTCCTTTTGACTGTGGGTGCAGTGTGGGTGCATCCTTCCTCCATCACACCAGCTGGAACCCCAGTCACTCGTCTGTGTCCCTTGTCACCTCTAATGTTCCACTCAGAACTCTGTTGCAGATTCTAACCCACCGTCTTTTCCTTTGGCTGTGTGTCTATGTGTGTATTAAGCCATCCCTTTGTCATTTCTTCACTCTCTGTCTCACAGTGTCTATCACTCTTTTAGTTTCCTTCTGATTAGTTGGTATACACACATAGCAAGCATTTATTTTGTGTTGGCTGTCTTTGTACTTGTGTGCTTCCATATGTCTTTCTGTGTGAAGCCTGGTGTGTTTCATTTTGAGTTCATGAGAATGAACATCCATCGTCTTGATTGATTGACAGTGGTAAACTGACTGGATGAGTCCATTTCCTGCTACCTCGCTTATGGTTTTGTTTTGTCTGACATTTCTCCTTCTTTCAGAAACTCTTAAGATCTTGTTGTGCAAGATATGTCTAAGATGACAAAAGATAAGTCATAATTGTCTCACTTCAGACCAAAATGATAAGCTCCAGATACCTGGAATGCACATTCTTACATTATTTTGAAAAAGAAATTTGAAAAAATCTTCAGATATTGAACAAATTATATGTTTACCTAAATATTAAAATTGTTAGCCTTGAATTTCTATTGCAGCAACTTGATCTTGAGCTGTCTGTGCATTATAAGGCATGTCCAGGAAAGGCTCTGGATACCAGTCACAAACTGAGAGATGTCTTTGCTTCCACCCCTCTCTCCAACCACACCCTTTTGTCTTTTCTTACTTTCCCACTTCACCTTTTTCTTGCCTCTTCCTCATCTCTTTCTTGTCTTTTCTCAATCCCTATATATTGCACTCTTCATTTTGTTTTTGTCCCTCTCATTCCTTCTCCACATCCCATCCTCTCTCTCAGATGCGGGTGGTGAAAGCGTTCCGTAGCTCCCTCTATGACGGCATCGAGAAGCCTGAGTCCAGGAACTCCATCCACAACTTCATGGCACATCCTGAGTTTCTCATCAACGACTTCATGCACAACATCCCGCTGATCGACGACACAGACATCGACGATGAGTCGGAGCTCTCCAAGCACAACCACCACCACCTGCACCCGGCCTTCCGCAAGCCGCCTCCTCCTCCGGTCCAGCGATCCCGTCCCCCACCACGTCCTTATCGCCAGTACAGCCTCCCAGCTACCCCCAACCGCAACAACAATGCTAACCAGAGCAGCATGCACCACCTGACCCAACCCACAGAACACAGCGCACACTGGACCACCTATTCCCGACAGATGTGCCCCCTCCTTAGCCTGGAGACTTCACTCTGACTGCCTGCACTCCAGAGGAAGGGCACTTGATGGACTTTGGATACAGAGCAGAGACAAGATAACCATTGCTTCATTTACATCTGTGATATGATAGGGGAACTCCTGGGGACATAGTATTGGTCTGCTCAACTTTCAGCCAACTCAAAAACACACAAGATTTCTCCATTCTCTCTTACCACTGCAAACTACCCATGAGTCTGTCTGGTTTTACAGCTTCACACATGCACTGCCTTCTCTCACTGTACTGAGAGGAGGCCAGTGTATTGTGCATCTGTGGTAACTGAGACCAGGGCTAGGAAGGTGAGCAACACAGAAATGGTTTATTTTCACAGAATAAACTGCAGATATGTTAAGATGTAAGGATAGATATGATGTTGAGAGGAGAGGGGTGTCATGCCTGACAGGACTTTTAATGGTAAAATCATATCTGTGACTTGACTTTCAAGAGTGCAAAGGCATTACATCCAGGCAGAGTGAGGTCAAATCACACCACATTTTACTGATGTTATTAACATCATCATCATTATTATTATTATTATTATTATTATTATTATTATTATAACTAGTTCTACAGTTTATTATCATCATTAGTGTTCAGATTGTCATAACTATATTTGAAAATACAACTTTTATTACAATATAATGCTTTATGGAGTAGCTTTAACACATTTATTTATTTATTTATTTATTTATTTATTTATTGTCTGCTTTATTTATTGTCAACGTTTTTTTCAATCTCGCTTTGTCTGTTTCTGTGTGTGTGTATGTGTTGTGTCTGTCCTAAAAAAAACTAGAAAAACAAAACAAAAATAAGTACTAACAAAACAAAGATACAATAAATTTAAAGTTATGAGTAATTACATTTTAATGAGTCTACAAATAGCAAAACAAAACTAAACATTACTGCCATTCATTCTTCCATTAAATTAAATTATTTTTGTGGAAAATGTAAGCAAATTTTACTGGCTGCCTATTGTTAAGGTCAATTGATAGACTTTCATTGGAGGTAAGATTTGTTTAAATGCAAAGCCATTCTTTTGACATTAAAAAAACATTTACATGTATTGCTTGAAATTTGCTACAGCGTAGAAGATTTGGGCAAATACCCAGAGAATATCCATTGATAGCAGGCTTTGAGAACTTTCAGTCATATCAGTACAGGCCGGAAGATCACTTCTGTGATTACATTGGCCGATTTACGGCTTACACTGGATGTGGTCTTGCCCAGTATCAGCATTCCATTGCGTTTTTAGGACTGTCAATTTTCGTTTTCTTGTTTTGCAAATTTCACCAACAAAATGCATTTACCCTTTAAAGCATTGTGAAATACTATGATTCGCTCATAACCAACGCTTTCTGGCCCTTTAAATTCATTCATAGACACTTTTGCTTTTGGTTCATGTTTTGCTTTATTTAGCATTGTCATGTAGTGCTAAACATCTGTGATCAAGTCAAACATCTGACTGCAGACTGTGGTTTCAGGGTCTGAACCAGAATAGCGAACACTCATACTGCCACGATTTTCATCATGTGCTTAATATCATAGAAATGATTGATGGACAATCTGTGAGACTGACATCACCTTTGCACATGATCATAGCTCACTGGTTTGATTTAAAGATTAAATATCCCTGTGGTCACCAGTGGACTCTGACAAAATGCAAATGCACTTTTCTTTGCTATAGATGTTTTGGTATCAGACAAAAATGGGATACCAAAAATTCAAATGCCACAACATTCCATAACAAGCATGACACCATGATACATAATAAAACACTAGATTTGAGTACATTCCATTAACGTTCCATTGATCTGAGTGCCAGGGGGTACAAAATCCTCTTGTACCCCATAAAATTCTGATGTGGCACAACCAAGATCATATTGCTTCTAGTCAATGCATTGCAATGCAATACAATCATCTGGGAAATAGGACTGGCACTTATGCAACAGACTGCCCTGTCCACAGCTCTGTGAAATAAGCTTGATAACATGTACATAGGGCTCTCAGAAATCCTTTATCTGTATAGAATACTTTTCTAGAGTGCCCAGTTTTCAGCAACTGGCAAATGTTGAAAGTGTACAATGCAAGCATGAACATTGATGGATCATGTTGTTGCATTGCTCAGTGTTGTCTGTGCAGAGCATGTGTTGATTATCATAGCGCACCTTGCCATCATTTTTTAACTTCACATCTGTCTATTGATGGTCCATTTTCACTGGTCAATTTTTCATTGTCTCTTCAGCAGTAGGTGGACATCCATTTCTCCTTATGGTCATTGATGTGCTGTTGACTGCAAATGTTCTTCTACAGTTCATCTGCCCTTTTTCTCCTATGGCTACAGAACAGAGCCTTAGACTGCAGTATACACTGTCTAGGGATACACTGATAAAAATGGGTGGCCTGTCCACTTGTGATCAGGACTTTGGAGCTGATGGGTGTTCACATTTCAGCATACAGATGACGACTATTAGAACATGGCAAAGTGTGAATTCTCCACCCATTTTAATTACTTCAGAGGTAAATATTTTATCTCTTTCCATATGCGTCCAAACCATTGGAAGGGTCCATGTTACTAACAGTCCCAGGGGAGTCTCATGAAGTGAGAGCGCTGGTAGGTTTTGAGGAAGCAAGGACCCATTTCAATGCACAGACACAAGTCAGCTCACTAACTGGATGGCCAGTGAAGGCAGAAATGATCACTAAACTTGTTTAACTCTTGATTATGATGTATTCTTTGCCTGATCTTATCTAATCATAAACAGAGCTTAACTGCATCAAAATAGTCTTAAAAGCTATAATTGTCTTTGAAGGATGTCAATTCTAAATATACAAGTTGTAGCCCCAATTTCATTCAACTCCACTGAGGGATTAATTTTATTATTTCATATGTAGGATATCCCTCTTCTCCAAGTCAATTACCTGCAGATGAAAATTCAAAGTGTTGAAGGAATATTTAAAGGAAAACAAAAACTTCATTGTCTGCCTTTTTCCATTTTGTTGTAGGAAGTTGACTCAAGGTAAGGTGAAAAAATGTGCAAAGAGTATATAATATATTAAATATAAAAATTATAAAATATTGTACAACTGCACCAATGCTGTACATTTTTTTTTGCTAAAATGTGTCCGTGTGTCTTTTGTTTACAACTTAAGCACATTTTTTTCCTTTTATTCTCTCTCCCCCTCTTTATTTTCTCTTTTTTGCTTTTTTTGTAAAATATTGAAATTAAACATCTTGTACATTATGATTATGATTATTATGATTATATAACTATTATTGTTTTTCCAGCAGTGCTCTTTTAACTGATGGATAAAAACAGACAGTTGCACATTCTCCTGAGCATACAATTACTGCGCTACAATGAACAAAAAAGACAAAAAAAGAAGAGAAAAAAAATCAAGACTATTAAATATATTAATAATTACCTGCCTGTTACTTAAGAGAAAAAGTATCTATATATGATGAAAGAACACACCTGTATACTGTAGACTAAAATGTATGGAAATCTAAGAATTTACTGGGAAAATAATTCAACACTTTTTGTCTGTATAAAAAAAACAAAGTATTGTACAATAATAACTTTGACCAGTGTCTGTGGTTGTGTTTCATTGTGTGGCTGTGCTTATTTTATTTAATATTAGGGAGCACACATGCATGAAAATAATAATAATCACGCATTTGTGCCAAACTCAGAGGCAATAACATTCTTGGAAAATAAATCCTAATGTCAGACTGGTTGATTATTTTGCAGTATCCGGTCGCTAAACCGTAATTTTCAGTGAATACACTGGTGATAACTGGCCATTCAGTAGCAATTTTCAGGATACAAGAGGAGTGTATTGGGGACTTGGGTTACTATCTGTGTGGAGTTTTCCATGTTCTACCTGTGTTCATGTAGATTTCCTATGGGTTCTCCAATTTCCTCCCATTTTCAAAAACAACATTCATGTAGGTGGTTTGTGGTATGTTAAATTATCTGCATGGTTCCTTACAATAGACTGGCATTTGATCTGGAGTGGATTCCCATCCTGCACCCAGTGTTACTGGGACAGGCTCTAGATCCACTCCATCCTTGAACAGGATAAAGAATTTACTAAAGATGAATGAATGAATGAAGTCTCTTCTAATTTTTAATGATGAATGAAGTACATTTATAGCATTTAACAAACCTGCTTAACCAGAGCAACTTAAGTGCTATAGAGTCTCTATTAAAAACATCCTCATGTTAGTAGAAATATGTTAGGGTCTAAGAATACTATCAAGCTCAAACCCTGTCAGAGAGGAGTTAGTACGGATTGGTACTGCAACAAAATTGTACAAGTCAAGGGTTTTTGTTTGTTTGTTTGTTTTTTAAATTTCCGTTCATGGAACAAGAAACAGTTGGCCACTTCTACTGTGTCATTTTCCTGGTGATTGTTCATGACTGCCAAGGCTATAACCGATGTAACTGAGTACAAGAACGAGTGCTTTTGCAAACTGTAGGTTTAGTTTTATTAAAAAGAAAATACCTATGTTGCAGCCTAGTAGTTGTTTGCTATATGTAGCATAGCTAAATAGTTTAGTCCAAGTTTCTCATTCTACACAGACTCCTAAACGATCATACAGTGTCTACGACTGATGTCTGTGTTTACAAAAGGGACTGATTTAACGGTGTTAACATGTATTTGTGAAGTGATGGAAAGGGGTTTATAGGTAAGTGTGGCTCACAGAAACGCCTATAGGTTGCTTTCCAAGGATGTAAAGGTTCAGTTATACTTGCTTTTTTCAACTTTCATGATTCAGTAATGTTACTGTAAATATTTCAAGAAGTTTTAAAGACTCTCTATTGCCATCTTGAGTTCTGAGCTTTGTAAATCATCACAGTCGGTTAAAGAGGGCAGATAGCAATCTTAGCAGTTTTCTCACTGACGAAAACGTAACAGCTAACTAGGGTTAGCTTGGGTCACGTGTATCACTGTGACCCCTTTTTGACCAACAGGGAACGGGTTCTCAAACCGGTTCCATTCAGGATTCTTTGAACCTTGGTGCCAGCTAGTGAACCGGCCCACGTTTTCACCAGTTTTGAATAGAACTGTTGTAATCAAAGATGCATCATGAACGGAAGGCGCTGCACAATGCACAAAATGAGTCAACAGTAGTAGCAAGATGGCAGAGTGCATTGATTACCTGCGAGCTTTTTTCTGTTATTACAGATATTTGTTTTTGGTCCATTTTTTTCTGAAGATGTATCCTTTTCCGTTGCATTCTCCGTTGCTGCGCTCCGCTTCCTCTCCAAATTAATGACACACCCACTGACATCATCATGGTTGGTGCTGGAAAAACCAGCTATATTTTGGTTCCAGCTGGGAACCAACCTTTCAGGTTCCAAACCAATTTATTTTTCGTTGAAATGCTCTGAACAGTTCAAAATTTGGTGCGCGAACAAGAACGGAACCCGTTCCCTGTTGGTCGAAAAGGGGTATGTGAGCCAGTGGCATCAGTACTCCAACGTCACCCAACATTCTCCTAACGTTTACAAAAGTTATTCTTGTGGTACAGCAGAGCAGATGGATAGGACAATATTTAGAATATACTTTATAGCTAGCTAGCTTATAGGTTGGTTGATGTCAGAAATGACATGAAGAACTGACACTTAATGCAGTAACTTTAATGTAAATGTTTATTAGGCTACAATTTTGTGCATATGTGGTAGGCTACACAACAAAGTGTAAAGCTGCTGCAAATGGGTTCCATCTGTTGCAACACCTCCAACTATCACTTGTCTCACAAAACAATCATTCTTTCATTTTAGCTCTTAGCAGGTCATGTCATAATTTGCTTGTCTATGGATAAGATGTTAAAGATCATCACGAGGGTAGTCTAATTGTTATGAAACCATTCTGTTTTCACAAAATAGGAGTTTGTTGAGGGCACTGAGCCACTTCTCCCACTTCTCAGAACAGACTCAGAACAGCACGTGGTCTCACCTTGAAGACTCCAGAGCCTTTACACATTGTCACCCAAAGATTAGAAACTCCCTTTTAAAATGCAACAGTACCGCTTGTTAAGAAATGCAACAACAGGAAGTGTTGTCATTTGCAATGCGTCCACGTGGTATTTACGTTGGAATTGCACCACATGGACGCATTGCAAATGACAATGGGAGAGGAACTCCAACATTTGAGACTTACATACTAGGGGAGTTTTACACCTTTATTTGTCACATGTACATTAGAGCACAGTGAAATTTTTTTCTCTGCATTTAACCCATCTGCTACAGTTGGGGGTTAGGTGCCTTGCTCAAGGGCACTTAAGCTAGTCCTGCTGGTCCAGGGAATCGAACTGGTGACCTTTTGGTCTCAAAGCTGCTTCTCTAACCTTATGGCTTCCTCACCAAATACTATACTATATACTATACTATATACTATATATAGTATAATATATAGTAATTTTATTATATAGACACAAGTGTTTTACTGGGAAATACGCTACACATATTTTTCATATGAACTACATCTGGGACATTGAGTAACATTTTTCAAAATCCTCACTCGTGAGGATATCGATTAATTGTTTTGATAAATTTGCATACTTTTTGTTTGTGAATGTGTATATATATTAAAAAGAAAATCATACAATGGCTTTAAGATATTACGTTTATCTTCTCGTATTGAAGAATGTGTATTTTTAATACGAAATACATCCCGGATCCGAGTGAAATATTTCTCTATATCC
>JAOTRR010000020.1:10353109-10369762 GCA_028570945.1 Gogo arcuatus | reverse complement strand
CCCCCTTCTCTCCAGTTTGCTCAATATGCTTAACCAGGGCAGCACGGTGGTGCAGTGGTTAGCACTGGCACCTAACAGCAAGAAGGTTCTAGGTTTTTAACCTTATGAACAACTGGGGCCTTTCTGTGTGAAGTTTGCATGTTCCCCCCCCCCCCCCATGCCTGTAGGGATTTCCTCCGGGTGCTTAGGTTTCCTCCCACATTCCAAAGACATGCGGATTAGGTTAACCAAGTTGCCTATAGAATGGAGTGTGTATACGTGCGCACACACACACGGTAGTCTGTGTTAACCCTTTGAGGACCTGCCCAGGGTGTACCCTGCCTCTTGCCTACAGTCAGCTGGGATTGGCTCCAGCTTCCCCCCGTGACCCTGATGGATAAGTGGTATAGATAATGGATGGATGCATAATTAACCAGTCCCTGCTGGTGGAGTTAATTTGTCACTTTAGTTCACTATCTGGATTCAGATGTGGCTTGTAATGTGCTGTCCCCCTCCTCAGTTGTATCCACCTTCAGCAAAATTGCACTGGTCCAACCCACCTGGAACTCCAGCCTCTGCTCTCTCCAGTCCAGGGCCTCCAGCACGGACTTTGTGAGCCCCTCCTTCTCCCAGAGGACCAACAGTGAACTGGAATGGTGATCCTGGTACATGCTGCCCCTGGTACTTCACACTAACCGTGTGAACACCCATTTCAGTTGGAACAAAACGAATGCAGTAAGTGTTGTTCTCTCCTTCCATGATCTCCGCCTTGTGCACTTTCCCAGATGGGCTAGTCACCTGGGCTGTCATGTCAGCAATGCTGATCTCTACAAGACAGATGTGAAAAGAGGTCAGAAGCATTCAGCAGCTAAAGTGGCAGCTCAGTGGTTACAGCTCTGGGATACTAGGCTGCGAGATCAAATCCCAGTGCCAGCAAGCCTCCACAGTTGAGATCTCAAGCAAGGCCTGTAACAGTCACCTGAATTCTCAACTGTATTTTGTTTTGGATAAAAGCATCTGACAAAAGGAGTAAATGTAAACTGGTAGCTCACGACAATTTTAAGAAAATTTGGTGGCGTTTACCAGGAATCTTCAGGCTCAGGTCACACTGGCTGCCGACATTGGCAACAGACGCAGCCGTCCTCTTGCGAGTGATGCTCTCCTTCATCCTGCCTTCTCCAGTCACCTTCACTGTGAAAGCACTGCCTGTGGAACAAGGGAGGGGGGAGGAAGGGGTTAGAACTGCATATTTACTAGTACCAGTTCAACCATTTTATAGAATAATACACACCTGGAACATGCTGGTCAGCAAACTTGATATTAATGATATAATTTCCTGGCTCAGTGGGGAAGTATGTGACCTTGCAGGTTCCGTCTTCTTGATCCTCAGTGTTAATGTCCACCTTACTAGGCCCTTCGATGGACAAGCTAAGGCCTCCATATCCTAGCCAAACAGAACCACACATCTGTCAGTTCATATCAAGGACTTCAAAACACAAGTTACAAGTTACCTTAAGTACTTTCAAAGTAGTTTACCTGCATCTCTGGTATCAATGATGAATTCAGCTGGCTCAAATGTGCGAGCCTCACTAAGACCCTGGCCAGATACACATACACGACTAGCATCAGCAATCTCTGACTGCTTGATCATAACAGAAATGGGGCTGCTGGGAATGTGGCGGCCATTTTTCTTAATGTTCACAAGGTGCTCTCCTATCTCTTTAGGCACAAAGGAGACTCCTAAAAAAGGTTGACAATAGAACAGGAAATTAGGGCATTTATATTTTACTAGCTACTGTCCACCTAATCCAAGGGTTTTTACTACATTAAGAGAGACAACAGGTGAAACCTTAAGTGGAAGATTTTTTTAAATTCCTGCAATTAAAGTAAATATTGTAACCAAGTGATGACCAAGGTTATTGGCACACTTACCAACATGTCCATTACGGAGCATCTTGAGCAGACATGGCTCCTCACGACCAGAGGGGGTGGTGAGGGAGGCAGTTAACTGGCTCAGGTCCAGTTCTCCAATGTCCAACGGGATATCAGCAGCAGAGCCCACCTTCAGATGGGACATGCGCATGGAGTCATCTCCTGTGGACGAACACACTGGCATGAGCATATTACTGATTTTTCCACGGATTGTCCTGTCATTACATCACTAAATGGGTAATGAAGATAGATTCTCCATTCCTGTCTGCTTAGCTGAGTTACTGACCTGTAATCTTTGCCACATAGGGACTACCAGGGATGTGCTTGTCATTATACTTGACAAGGATGTTGTAGTCTCCGGGCAGAACAGGGAGATAAGACACAGTGCAAGTACCATCCTGGTTGTCAGTGCAGCTGATATCTGCCTTTGAGGGTCCCTCGATGGCCAGAGATAGGCCACCTGATAAAGAACAAAGTATTTCAATACAAGCCAAGTTCCTGCTATCCCCAAAAATGTTCCACAAACAAGTTCCAGGAGTGTGGAAAAACAATACTACTGTACCCTCTCCAGCATCCTTGGTGTTAACAGTGAAAACTGCAGGCTTGTTGACCATGCCATGAATGAGACCAGGACCATAAGCAGTCACATGGCCACTGTTTACATAGTCCACATAGAACTGCAGTGGACTTCCTGTCAGGGAAATAAAATCTCAGTTGGGTTAGGCCTAGTTATTTTTTTGAAATGTACTTTCTAGAGTCCTATAGTATGCATGCTATACCTGGAATGTGTATTCCATCATATTTTATGTCCATCTCGTGCAATCCAGCCTCAGTGGGAGCGTACTTCACCGTGACCGTGCCATCCTTGTTATCTGCAATGTCTGGCTTAGCCACTTTTCCAGATGGCATCCTAACTTCACCTGAAGATGATTGGTTATCAACATTTAAAAGACTAGCCCCAAATGTCTCTGAAATGCTGAGGCCAAAAAGAGAATACCATTTTAGAAAAAAACATACCCGTGATCTCTCCCTTCTGGATGGTAAATGGAATGACCAAGTCAAAAGGTCTCAGTCCAGCTACGTCCAGTCCATTCATTCCCATAGCCCTGTCTGTTGCCTGGGAGGCAGAGAGAAAGGATTAAAAATCTGAGCACAAGTCATCAATTGACTTTGGTTGAATAAAGCTATGTTAAAAGGTTCTCAGTACATCTGAAAGTCATATTTGGTTTGAAATATTGCTCAATTGGGTAGCCAGTATTTCTAAGAATTTACAGTAAGAAATAAAAGCTTATAGAACAAAATATATATACCACTGATACCTTTTAAAATAATCATTTAATTCAAATCAAACAATATTAAACATGACAAATGACTTGACAGTTCAAAAAGGGCAGAGTGGGAATTACATCCCCAAAAATGGAAAAGATAATGGTAATGATGACAAGGATGTTGGGGGCTACATGGACACAGAGTGAGGACATCATGAGAGGAGAATAAAGGCTCAAGTCATGTCTGTGATTCAAACATCTGGACAATAACAATGAAAGCCAAGCAGACAGGACACAAGTGACTCATGGGGGACACCACAGGAAAGAACCAATAATCCGAACAAAACCACATTACAAAATCAGCAAATAGCAGCACCCGACAAACAGCATTAACGTCCAACACACATCCAGCCATTTTGTTAAATGCAGACTTCCACATTTATTGCTTTCAAAATGGCTGACTATTCAAATGGCAACAAATTAGGAGTTAGATGAAACAGGGTAGGGCCTACACCCACAGGACAAGAATGAGTTGGAGCTAGAGAATGGAGATTAGAGAGAATGTTGAGGGACAAATGAGGGTGGACATGATGGATAGGGAGGAAAGGGGTGGATGGGGGAGTGTCAGTACCCAAGGCTGGCCCCTGTTGGGCGCGTAGGCGTACTGCGGGACCTGCGTCTGCTGCATAAGTTGGTCAGGGGAGGCACCTTCCAAAGCCTGAGACAGGATGACACAATCAAGAGTGAAATAACCCTAACACTTAGGCATTATACTGGTAAATATCAGGTCTGGGAAGTTGATTATGTATGAAGTCTTGACCTGATTTGCAATGTTAAAGTCTCAGACACCAGAACAAAACCTTAAACTACCTGAACCCACTAAAGTAATTTAAAGCCATTCTAAAAGCCGCTATTTTAAAAAAAAAAAAAAAAAGGAAAGAAAAAAAAAAAAAAAAGAAACCCACACAAGACACCCACATGTCTACATACCATGACCTGGAAGGGGCTGTTAGGAATGTGTTCGCCTCCAAAGCGCACACAGATGACGTACTTCCCAGGTTGAGGCGCTGTATAAAAGATATCAAAGGTTCCATCCTCATTCTCAACCACGTCCACATCCACCTCTGCACCATCTGGAGTGCACACTGTGCAGGTCACCTTCCCCTTTCCAGCAGCCTTTGCATCCACAGTGATGACTGTCTGTTCCCCAATCTGTATAGTGGGACCAACTCCAGCACCTGGTGGACATGGAGAGACAAATTTATATTTATAAAAAAAAAAATTTAAAAAAATAAATTTACCTTCAAAGCCTCTAGATGCGGCTACTTTTTTTTTTTTTTTTAAGCCTAAATAACCATCTATAGTAATATTCATTCCACCATGCATTCTGCCTCAGCATGAACCTATGACACTGTGGCAACAGACAGAGTAAGGAGTGAAGTTTGAAAAGCTAGAATTCAGACTGGCTGAATTTTGTTGTGGCATTTGCACAATTACATATCCAGAACACACACAATCTTAAGATTTAGCTTGCATCAAATTTGGCTGATTTGCAAGTGAAAACGAGCAGCCCTCATTTGTGAATTGCAAGAAATTTGCATTTACACAATTGTGCAGCCTGCTGACATGATCAATTATTAATGAAAACAGCCTTTCATGTGTCTGTTACCTCAGTTGTGTAACTGTATGGGCTTATTATAAAAAGGTCATTAATACAGATGACCTCTTTCAGAAAGGAAAAACAAAAAACAACGACCTTAAATGTTTATTGTAATGTTTATTTCAGTAACCTTAATGGCACATTCCACCATACAGCCATAAGAAAGTCAGGCTCAAGTTAGTTATTAGTCTTTCACTACCAGGACATGCCGTCTTATGCCATTTAAAAAAAAAAGGGAAGAGACAACAGAGGATGGACCAAGTCCCTGACCCAAGAACAGCTGTCCTCAAAGTGTTAAAATGTATACACTTCTGTGTTAAACATTAGTTTTAAAAGGAAGACTTCAGCAGACTCAATAACACAAACTATACATATATAAAACAGCATATGCTGTCAGAAAGCATTACGGCACCATTATGCATGCAAAAAAAAAAAAAAAAAAGACAAACAAAAATAAAAAGTTCAGTCCGGAGCAAGACATTCATCGAAGCGCTTACCCAAACCGTGACCTCCAATTGAGACTGTGAGCCCGTGAGAAGCAGAGAATGAAAAAGTGAAAAGTAGAGTCAGACCAAAAATACAACAAAATGTGCTCAAAAAAGGAAAAAAAAGGTGGGGGGGGAAGAGGAGAACACACACACACACCAAGTGGTGAATAGAGTGTGCTAGGAATGTGAGCAGCTCTGCACAAAAGGTGATGTGTCCAAGTGGAGGACAGGACTGGGAGCCACACACAAACTCAAAATGGTTTATTTCTAATGTGTTCCTAAACTGTCCAGCTTGAGCACTGAATTAAGACAGACAATCTAAACCCCCAAAAAAGAAAAAGAATGTGGCAAATAATTGGCAATAGTTCCCTTATGACAGAATTAGTCAAGCTATTGTACTCAATATTTTGAGCTCCCCCCCCCCAACATGATTCACAAAGTGTTTTGGAAACAAACCTCTGGATTAATTTTGAATATACTGCTTTGGTCTAATGATGCCTTAATATTTTACACTAAACCCTTTCTGAACAACTGCTGCACAATCGCAATGAAAAAGGAAAGTGTACATACATTAATCTATTTATATTAAAAAAAAAACACCCACAAACCCTAAGTGGATCGGAGGTCCATGCTGTTGAAGGGCCTACCTGTGACTGTGCACTTGCTGGCGTCTCCTGTAGGGAATGCTCGAATGCGGTATGGGGAATATGGGATTTCATCACCACCATATTTTATAAGGATGGTGTAGCGGCCAGTCATATCTGGCACATAGGAGACTAGATAAGTCCCATCTTGGTTATCACGAATGTTGGCCTTCTTGGGCTTCCCTTCTGGATCCTGAAACAATCAGGGATTAAAACAAGACCTATCCAACCATTTTCCCTCTAGTACAATTCAAAATATTTCTTGTACTTACAGTAATCTGGACAGCCAAAAGTCCCTCTCCCGCATCCTTAGCATCAATGGTAAACTCCACTGGCAGGCTGGCAGGCACCCCAGTAGTGTTAAGACCAGGGCCACTGGCACGCACCTTACTGGCATCATGTGTGGGCAGAACCTTCAACTTATAAGGGCTATAATGGAGAGGGGATGTGTATGACAAAAAGAGAATAGTGAAGTAGGGATAACGAAAACCATTTACATAGACTACTTGCTAATAGTTTTCCATTTAACTGCCCAATATCACCGTCATTCAAGGCTGTTAACTTGTCCTCTGTTAACTCAACTAATAAGCATCACTCTGTGGTGTCTGTAGGGAACCAAGGGAACAGAGCAATCCTTCCTAGCCAATTAGAACACGTGAATGCGAGGCTGTCATCAATAGGAACTAACCTAGGATCTGATTAAAGTGTTGAGTCTATTCAGAGTACTAAAGTCACTGAAAGCGTGACGTGTACCTGCGTGGAATCTCCTCGTCAGCATACAGCACATTAATGGAATATGGACCTTCTTTGGTGGGCACGTAGCTTACGGTGTGAGTCTGATCTCCATTATCCACCACCTCAACTGGCTCCACAACACCTGCATAAAACATGCAAAAAAAAAATTCCAGATAATGGAAGTGATATTCTAGGTGATGAATCATTTATAATGGTTGCAACATGAAGCACTCTCACCTTTGGGCCCCTGCACTCTGACTTGCAGAGGAGCTACTCCTGCCTTGCTGGCATCTACAGTGAAGACCTGTGGGATATTAGCTCGTACATTGGTCCCAAGACCCTGGCCTTGGCATTTGACCTTAGTGGGATCAACAGTATCATGAACAGGCACAGAGAAAGGGCTTCCTAGAAGAGCAAGCAGTGGAAGAACCAGGTCACTTATCTTCAAAAGTTGTTAAATTTGGGGGGGGGGGGCAGGGGGGTACAGAACTTGAGAAAACACTAACCAGTGACAGGTTTTCCACCATAGGTAATATTAAGGTTGTAAGTCCCTGGCTCATATGGGATGTACTCTACAGAGCAGCTGCCATCTTTATTATCAGTGCAGGACATCTTGGCTTCTGAGGGTCCCTCCATAGCCAGGCCCAGGCCTCCTGTACCAGCCCCACTAAACAGACAATGAGAAAGTAAATGCCAGATCACCCACCTCAAAATAAACAACAACAAAAAAAAAAAGTTCTCCAACTGTTAAAACTACTTGCTGAACACCAACCGGGTCTCCACAGTGAATTTGTTGGGTTTGTTGGTGATGCCAGCCTGTAGTCCTGGGCCATGCACACGCACACGTGCAGGATCACAACCCTCTGTTACAGGCACACGGAATGGACTGTTGGGCACTGGAGCATCATCATAAGAAACTTCTACACTATGTGGACCTGCCCAGAGAAAGTATTAAGCCAACATTAAACTTGAATTAAGACCCAGAGATGGATTCAACTTAAATTACTTTAAAACATTACATGTACACACAAGATTAAGGTTTACCTTCTTCATAAGGAGTGTACTCTACTTTGTAGGTACCATCTCCCAGATCCCTAATAAGAGCCTCAGTGCAGTTACCAGAGGGGTTGTTGACACAGGTCTTGATGTGATTGCCACCAGTTTTTGTTAGGGCACGAGCATCAACTGTGAAATCTGTGGTAGCCTCTCTGAAAACCCCTTCAAGAGAATTCCAAGGAAATTAAAAACCATCCTTAAAAGCTTAGGATTGTCTCACATACATTTTACCCAAATTCATACACAAAACCTAATACACCGAGTAATCCTAAAAGATAGATGAGGAACCTCAAATGTATTCAGATCCAGAAAACTACCTTTGCCTTCAACTCCAGGCCCAAAGACTTTCACACCACTGGTTTCAACAGCTGGCTCCACATTTAGTCTCGATGGGAATTTTGGCACATCCTGGCCACCATAGCGGATGGTAAGAGTATACACTCCAGGGTAGAGGGGAATGTAGGTGATGGTATAAGTTCCATCTCCATTATCCTGGATGTGTACCTCTGCTTCAGTTCCATTATCAGAGATGATCTCAATGGTTAATTCAGCAGGGCCAGCATTGGTACAGTCTACCACAAACTGACCGGTCTCACCAACCTTAGCTCGCTCCAAACCTGGACCAGAGCAACGGACCTGTGGACAGAAACAATAAAAAGGTCAGAAGAGAGAAGAAGGGGGGGGGGGGAAATCCAGTAGTTGAAGAGTGGGTAAGCATCTATGAAATGAAATAAATAAATAAATGCCCCACCTTAGATGGGTCAGTGGGAGCTACGGCCTCCACAGGGAAGGGGCTTCCTGGGATGGGAGCACCATCATAAGTGAGCTCCACCTCATAGGGTCCCTTGTCTCTGGGGATGAAGCGAACTTGACTAGTTTCTGGGCTCAACCCTGGTTCCACCTTACAGGGCACCGATTTACCACCAGGTCCAGTCACCTTTGCACCAACCTTACCTTGACCACCCGCACCCTTTGATTTGACTGTAATCTCCTGATCTTTTCCAACAGTCATCTCTGAGGTGAAAAAGAGAGTGCTTAAGATCCAACTCAAAAAGCACCAGATAACCACTTCTAGAAACATTATTAAAAGGTCAAAGGAAATAGGGCTGTTAACATACTGTCACCAAGGCCTGCAACATTAATCTTGCTCAGATCAAGGGAAGGAGCTACAGGTACAGCAAAAGGAGTTTTGGGAATAGAGTCACCACCATAAGTCACGTTCACACCCAAATTACCCTGAATAAAAAAATAAATAAATAAAAACCCACACCACACTCATGAGGGCCAAGGATTTTTTTAAAACTTGCTATTAAGAAAATACTTTATTCAAAGTGTTCCATCACAAAATCATGTACTCACCTGTTGCACTGGAGTGTATTTGACAGTATACGTATTGTCGTGGTTATTTATGATATCAAAGTCCCGCACTGCCTCACCCTTGTTGGGACCAGTAAACTGAGCATCCAGCTTGGCTTTGCCTGCACTTTTAGTATTCACAGTGAAATAAGTGGGTCTGTTCAGTTCCACACCTGAGGAGGATAAAAGTGAGTGTGACGCTTGGTTAACTTCATTTCTGATGGTTCAGACACTACCCAATGTGATGCATTTTGTCACCTGTGCGGTTAAGACCAGGTCCCTCTGCTTTGACTTTGCTGGCATCATGAGAGGGATCCACTTTAATTCTGATTGGTGACATTGGAATAGCCTTAAAAAAAAAATAAATAAATAAAAATAAAAATAAATAAATAAAAATAAAAAAACAAACTAAAGTACATTAGAGGCAAGGAACACCAACCTAAAGTACCAGTCAAATATTTGGACACACCTAATTTCAATGGTTTTTCTTTATTCAAAATACAGAAATCTATGAATGAGTAGGTTTGTCCAAACCTTTGACTGGTACTGTACGTGCATGCCAACATGCACCAACACACATGCATGTTACCTGATCAGCAAACAGCACCATGATAGTGTAACTGCCAGCTCCTGGTGGAGTGTATTTAACTGTGAAGGTGTCATTATCGTTTCTGATTATGTCAAAGTCGATGTCAGACTCAGCTGGTCCCACAACACCAGGGGCACACTTAATCCCAATGCTGATGTCACCTAGAGAGACAAAGTCTTGCATCTTAAAATGTTATGGAGACAAAGGTGGATTTGATAAACCAAAAAAATAAAAAAGTCATGAGTGGTAAAATTAGTATGGCCATACCCTGGCCAGCCTCTGAACAGTCCACAGTGAAGTATGTTGGTTCGAAAGCCTTCAGACCCGTCTTAGCAACACCAGGTCCAGATACTTTCACCTTATTAGGATGGCATCCAGCCCCAATATTCATCTAAAGATTTAAAAAGGAAGAATCCAGCAACATTAAACAAAACCACAACAGTAGTAAAAATTCTTGTAAAAATCTATGCTCCATGCAAACACGAGATGTCTTTACAGATTTCCACACTGACCCTGAATGGGCTTTCCGGGATATTCACTCCACCCCAGGACACCATGACTGTGTGTTTAATGGGCTTGCGAGGGGTGTAGCTGCAGCTGTATGTACCATTACCGTTATCCTTAACCTGCACATCAACTGGGTTTCCATCTCGGTCCTGAGAGTGGAGGGGGGAAAATATTGAATTATCCTATTTTCAACTGTATTTAAAAACATGAAAAAGGGATACAGATACATGCCTGGGCCTGGATCTTTAGAGGTGCTTTGCCCCCCAGTTTGGCATCCACTGTGAACTCTGCTGGCTTCCCAACAGCCAGCCCAGTGCTCTGAAGTCCTGGGCCATAGGCCTTCACCTGAAATACAAATGAGCAAGATTAGTGCAATGTCCCCTCCCCTCTCCCAGCAATTGTTTTGGTTAGCAGACATAACACCACATCTCTGTACCTTGTCAGGGTAAAAGTCTTTGTCTGGTGCTGGTTTGATCTCAGCCATGAAGGGGCTGTGTTGGATGTCCTCATTTTTACAAAGCACATGCACTGCATACTCTCCTGGCTCAGTGGGCCAATAGCGCACATCACAGGAGCCATCACCCTTATCGTCACACTCTATCTTAGCTGGAGATGGGCCCTCCACAGAAAAACCTGAACAGGAAGTCAACCATTATATTTGAATTGGGCTGACATGCATCAACTGACATTTAGGATTACAAGTGTCCTAAGAAAAACAAAAGTGGTAGAGAAATTTACCCAAAGTGCCAACGTCATCTCCAACTGCTTCCACCACAAAATCAGCAGATTTGCCAACAACACCACCTTCCAAGCCTGGGCCCCATGCTCGCACCTGCTGTGGCCCAGCCTCACTGCTTACTTTAACCTCAAATGGACTGAAACAGGGAAAAAAAAAAAAAAAAAGAATGAGAAGGGAGAACAAGGAAAAAAAAAAAAACAAACAAAACATTTGGAACATCTTGTTTTTGCCATCTTGGAACTGGGACAATAACTAATACGATTACCAAATATTCTAACCTGCGAGGAATATGTTGGCCACCCCAGGTAATGGTAATGATGTAGTTTCCAGGTGTGGTGGGGTAATACTCAAAACTATAGACTCCATCTACCAAATCCTTCTTCTTACAGGGCTCCTCCAGACCCTCTGAAATACACACGTGCACAAAAAACAATCCATATAATTGAAAACATGATCAGGCATGGCTGCTACTCAGATAATGCACTTCACTCACTTGGCCCTTTGATGGTGACCTTCAAATCTCCAGTGCCAGCTCCTTTGGTATAGACCTTAAACTCTGCAGTCTCCTTGATCCTCAAGCCTTTGGGTTGCAAACCACGGCCTTTGGCTCTGCACAGACTGGGGTTACATGCTGCAAAGGGACATGACACAAAGTGATTAAAAGTATCACACTTTAAACATGCACCAAGTTAATGGTCTGAATGGTTGAACTTTCAAAAATGGTCAGGAAACTCCAGGCATGGTGCAGTGTAGATAAGGAACCGCAACTGGCAGAGCTATACATCTGTACTAAGCATGGTTACATGTGGCTAAAAACAGCAGCATGACATTAGTAAAGGAAATAGGAGTTTTATCATAATGAGAAAGTTAATATTCTGTAAAAATAATAACTGCTCAAAGTGTCAGTCACTGAGATGCCCCATAGTTTCCAAGCAATGTCAGTGATCATAGAAGACTGCATGAGTGAGTCACATGAAAACATGCAGCAGGTCAACAGCAAGCAAAGTACCCAACAGATCCAAGGTAACAGGAAAGCACGTCAGAGGTCAAACAGGCTGATCCAAAAAAAAGACCAGCAACAGATGACAGTTGTCCTTCAGGAGGGAGATAGAATCATCAGGGAAGAAAATAGCCCAGGAAATAAGAAAGAGAGCACACACAGACAGACCATGTTCAGTAAAAGACAAATGTATTTCCTAGGACTCTTTCCTCTTCTTCCCTACAAACCCACATGCCTAGTTCTACCTTTTCCCTACTGGCTCCTCACCTTCTCCAACATTGACTGTGTAGGGGCTCTTTGAGATCTGGCCCCCAGCAAACGTTATGTAAATTGTGTGCTGGCCCTCCTGCGTGGGTTTGTAGGTGCAACGGTAGCTGCTGTTGCCTTTATCCTCAATGTGGCACTCTATTGTGTCCTTCTTGCCACTGGGGTCAACAATGACCACCTCAACTTCTCCCATTCCAGCACCTGAAAGTGCAACAGTTAACCTTTAAATACAATTTCTCTTCAAATTCAAATGATACAACCGAAAATCAATTGTTGAGAGCCATTAAAACAGTCTGCCAAAGTGTGACATAAATGACCTAAAATGCTTAATCTGCATTTCTGTGATTACCAGCAGTGTATACATCAAAGTAGGTGGTTTTGTTGGCAATGTTGCCCACAGCCTCGAGACCTGGACCCTGGGCAGTAACCTTGCTGGAATCACCCTGAGCCATCCCCACTTCCACCTCAAATGGGCTCTTTGAAATATGCAGGCCTGCAAACAGCACTGTTACCTATAAGATAAGATAATTGTCACAAGCTGAGACCAAGAGGTAGAATCATCCTATAATGTTTGTCTACTAGACAGTGACTGCATTATCAAGTCTCATAATTCAGACCCAATTACCTTATGTGGCCCAGTTACTTTAGGAACATAGACCACTGAGTAAGTGCGATTCTTGTCATTGTTGGGTGTGACTTTAGCCTCTTCGCGATGGCCAGCTGGGTCTTCTACATAAACCAGCACCTCTCCCTGGCCTGCACTGATTGTCTCCACAGTGAAAACAGCCTTTTTCATCACTACATTACCAGTGGGCTCAATGCCTGAACACAGACAGAGACAGACAGACAGACACAGACAGACAGAGACAGAGACAGACAGACAGAGACAGACAGACAGAGACAGACAGACAGAGAGAGAGACAGAGACAGACAGATGTAATGCCTATGGATATCTTTTGAATGACTTCAGTTATTTTTACTCAGCTTTATACTAGGAAAATAAAACTTCACAAAAGTGTTACTGCACCTGGACCATAAGCACGAGCCTTTTTGGGGTTGAGTTTGGGGCGCAGTGGGGCACCAGGCTTCAGCTTTGCCTTGGGGAACTGTGACAGGTATGTCATAACCGAGTGTTCATCGACATTGGGATCAACAATTTCCTCTGGAGTGATGACCTTGTAGAGAGCAACAAGAATAAGCAGAGGAATCAACACACACACACACACAACCACATCTGTACAAGTGAGTCATAACTGTCACCTTGGAAACCGGCACCTTAGACACCACATGCCAGTCTGTGGCATTAGCTGGCAGGCACAAGACACGCGACAGCAGGAAACTTTACCAACCACACTTGCAACTGACGGCACGCAAATGCACAAAAAAAAAAAAAAAAAAAGCCCATTTCAAAACTTCATTGGACAGTTTCATTTCTGTAGTAGCAAAAAATCGGTTAGGCAACCTCTCATTTTTACCAAGCACTACATTAAAACCTTTGTAGAAAGCAAAGAGTAATGGAAATACAGGGGCTGTTTATTTATTTTGCTACTGATAAGGGTTTTCCCAATAGCATTAAAATTATATTTAAAAAAAGAAAAATAATTTAGTCTGAATTTTTTTCCCCCATTAGAAATGAACATTGCTTAAGAGCCATGTCCCTTGTACCCAGCAATGTTAAACTGAATTTCAGGAACTTGGGGAATATTTTTCTTCTCAATAAAGCCATGAGATTAAAAAAATAAAAAATAAAATGACTCCATAGAAGAGTAGCATAAAGTGTATTAATTTTCATACTCTTTCTGTATGAAATTGAGAGTGAGCACTTCATGCAACAGTAATTAGTCTGAGCACGCCATTGTATTAACCAAATGTATTCTAATGTATGTATTTAGGCACTGCATAAAAGCAGAGCTCCCGATGAGCATAAAGTGTTAGTAAATAAATGGTTATTTTTTTAAAAAGCAATTTAAAAACAAGCGCTGGATAAAAACTCCTCATCTCGTGTAAATAAGGATACAAAATTCGTTGTCCGGTGGTTAAGTGTTTGAGACACATTGCCTTGCACTTACGATCGGGGTACACTGCGGTGGTACATACACATGGTTGCAAAAGCTATCAAAAAAAACCCAAAACATCAGGTCGACGCATTACCATATTCTCTCAAGTATGGAACTTCACTCCACACACTTTACGTGCAGGGAGCTCTGCTACGAAAAGAAGCTCGGAAGCAGAGAATTGTGTTATTATTTGCATTCAAATTACTTGATTAATTCAAGGAATCATTTTAGGCCTAGTGATCAGGAGGATTAACCTCAGACAATGGAGAAATTGGTCACCTGAGGAACACCGAGCCACTCGTCAGCCTGCTGCATTGCCTCACGTGCATTGTCCACAGGCTTTGTCTGATCCCAGGAGTCCCAGTCCGGACACAGACCTAGAGAGTTACCAACATTTTCATATATGCATGCTCAAATCATTAAGAATTAGATTAGTGTTTACCTGAATACAAAACATCTAATAAAAATGCTACACTGTAAGGCTGTGTCTGCTGTCCAATATCCTTGCTTTTGAAGGTTTTGTAATTGCTGTATTTCTAATTCTCCATATACTATCAAATCAAACTCAGTTCAAATAACTGAACTACACGAACACACTCAAAAATGTAACAGGTCATGCCATTATTTGATTAAGGTATCAGATAGCCAGATATCTGAACCAAGGCAGCTTTTAATTCTTCTAAACTCCCCCACCCACCTCAGTGACCTACCTGGGGCACAACTGTCCACCAATGCTCCCAGAGCTTTGCCTGACTGCCAGTCACGGCTGAAGTTGGTTATTGGCAGCTCGGGCAGTTTGTTCTGGATCCAGCCCAGGAGCCTCTGCTTTGGAGTTTTCTGCTTGGCATCGTCCGTGTCCTCTTCCTCGTCCCACATGGGCATGGAGATAGAGTAGTGCAGAATGAGGGTCCATATCAACCCTAGAATGAGCTTCAGGTTCCCATCCACAATGGCTTTACTGTCTGGTTGTTTTGGGGGGGGGGGGGGGGGCAAAAGAGAAAAAGAGAAAAGTGATTACATAACAAAAAAAAAAGTCCTTGAAGGAATGATACTGGGGGGGGGGGGGGCGGGGAGACAAAAAACCTGTGTCTAACTTCTAGCATGTCATTTTGTCTCATGGCCTTTTCCACAGATGAAAAGCATTTCATATTTTATCAAGTAGCATAATTGACTTCACAAATAACTTTCAAAAATGTTTATAAAGAAGGGATATCTTAGCCATCTCCACATCATTTCCCCCCCCTCACATATCCAAATCTGCCATGATTTCAGTTAAACTGCATGGATGGTTTTTTTAAACAAGGGCAAAATCCATGCATTAACTGATGCAGATTGTTGGCATGAAACTACCTGCCAACTGTTTTGGTAAAAATACCTTTTCCTGTCTTTGTAGGAGACCCTGTTGAAGACTAATGGCAGAGGAATCCTATGACTAGCCACCAGCAAGGTCAGCAGATGTACCAGCAGAGAAGCAAAGCTTGTTACCCTTCTCCACCCAGTTTTAAAATACACAAGAGATCTAAACTGGCCATGACAACCATTAGTCATACCGTACTTAGCAATCACACTTCTCTATTTCTCTGAACCAAATAAAAGCACACACCCATCTGACCCTCGAAGTGTAAATAGCCAAATGTTACCCAGGTTCAAATAAATACTAATGCAACATTACAAGCAAAAACTCTTATCTACTCATGACACATATAGCCCAAGTTTCTTAGATAGCATGGGTGATTACTAGATTTTAGCACAGCCATTCTTTTGAAGTGGGGTGAGGTCTTGTTTCAGCTGAAACATGTTTGCTTGGGAACACAAATCTGTATGGGGACCCTTTCAGTGTAACTCCACATTAGCGTTTCCCCTCCAAACAGTAAATGGGACTTCGATCAATTAATCATCGTTATAGAATTCCAGCAGACTGGACAACACCACCTTTGTCTTGTAGCTACATGCAAGCCCATGCATGTGTGCCCTAGTGTAAGGTTCTGAAGATTCACATAGCTGCCTTGGATCAGTAAATGCCATTTCATACCAGACTCATTACCCAACAGCAATGTTCACCAAACTGAGACAAAGGCACCCTCAACCCATCAGCCCATAGGAAAACAGTCTAAAATAGGAAGCTAAAGGCACTGTATATTTTAAGAGCTCACAGTTCATCCTGCTTATGACCCTCACTCTACTTATCCAACACTCCTGTTGCCATGTTAAACAACACGTTTGCAATTATCTGCCTTCTCCAGAGTGTGGTCTACAAACCACAATAACCTCTCCAAATTTTTCTGGAATTCAGCTTGGGTTCTGGGGAAATTAAACCGACTCTTTGGGGGAAGGAAAAAAAAAAAAAAAAAAAAAAAGGGGGGGGGGGGGGGGGGG
>JAOTRR010000020.1:10312795-10327822 GCA_028570945.1 Gogo arcuatus | reverse complement strand
CACACACACACACACACACACACACACACACACACACACACACACATATATATCAATGTATGCTTGTAAGTGAACCTGAATGACATCATATGATCTCATGTCTAAGGCAGTCAGCTCTGAAGCACAAACTTGTGCTGACAAGCTGCCCCTCCTCACATCTCACATCGTTACACAGAGAGAGTGAGGGGGGAGAAACAAAAAGGAAGGCATGGTAGAACACTTCTTAGTAATGGTTTGTAGGAATTTTGTTAAGCGTTATGTGTCATCTGCCCATGTCCTACATATATTTCTGTTCACAAAACTGGCACTGATTGCCAGAGTAACGAGTACACATTCATTTCCTGTTGGCTAGATTACAGTTTACAGGATGGTTTTGCACACTGTGTTTATTTTAGGGAAGAAATAACCACTAGGTGGTCTAGAGAAAGAATATTATTAGGACCTTTTTTGTTGTTTGTTCCATGTTTAATGTTTTACATAGAAACTGTTTCTTATATTTTCAGTAAGCACACATTCCAATTACTCATGATAAAAAGTGATGAAAAAGTGATGATGAAAAAAGTAATTTCACTGTCTGGAGTCCATGTGTAATCAGTGATTATAAGCATTAAACATTGTGCTTGTGAAAAACCATTATTGAACTTATATATATAAGTTATAAATATGGAGAAAATGTAATGGTGACTCAATGACCAAATAAATGTTTATTTAAGTTATTTTGTCACACTGTGCTTTGTTGTGATCTTAACAAGAAACAAAGAAGGCTCACAAATACAAATTATATTTTACTGCTTTTATTATTTGTTGCTTTTTAAAGTATTTTTCTTGGTTTGCATTTCATTCATTCATTCATTAGCAGCCGCTTTATCCATATCAGAGTTTCAGTGAATCCAGAGCCTTGCTACCACCGAGTGCAAGCCTGGGAATACACCCTGGATGTGCCAGCAGTCCATCCTTTTTCTCTTAATTTTGCTGTACATAGTTAAGGTGTAGGTCTCACACCAGCTAAGATGTGAAGATGTGAATGAATTGAATGATGCAGCATGTCTGGATGAGAATATTTCATGGTTTAACCAGGATTTTTATACTTTAGCCTCTTCCTCTCATCATTCTTCTTTCTTTTTACTTGCCTCTTATCATGGGCCTGTGCTTATACGCTAACCTCTGTGTGACCTCTGCCTCTCCATATTCATATTTGGAGTTGATGTAAAACTCTGAGAGTACATGCCCCCTCACCAGTACACACACAAAATTACCAGAGACAGTGCAGCACATACTATAATATGCATGCTAAGTGCATTTTTTGCACCCTGAACTGTGGACTCCAGAGGTGTTAATGCACAGGGTGCATTAATGCACAGTGTTAATGCACTGTATGCATTGTGTTCTCAGATCAAAGTGTGAATGGGTGTGGTGCAATTTGTGGCTCACAAACGGAGCTAAAACTGTGACCAAGTTGAAAGATTATGACATTAATGTTGCATATATCATTTGTATATGCAGTTATGTGTCAAACATGACCACAGAAGAAACTTTCAAAGGGCGGTACCTTATTTTCTGCACACAAGACAAAATGTATTGTATGGTAGAGCATTTCACAAAACTAGCAAGGGACTGTGCATCATATATAATTAGGAAACTACAGAATCTTGATATTGAATATAAAGAAAGATTTTAAATCATTTTTATGTTTATATGTTTAACAGAAAACAGGAATAAAGGAATTCATCTCATTATAATCCCACAAAATGTGCTAGACTATTATACCTTTCACTGGAATGTATGGCAAATATGAGGTCACAAACGTCTAGACAATATCATTGAATCAAAGACTAGATTCTCACAATACATTAACACAATTCATGTTTAAGTGAACTGACATATAAAAACAAATGTATGAGAGGGTAAGCTGTTGCTAACCTGAGCACAGTCCCATCTAAGGCAAGGAATATTTGTTTGCCCCACTTAGGCCAGGAATGCAGCAGCAGGAGGCAAGATGAATAGTTTGTATTGCTTAAAGAGCTTTGGTTATATAGCGCTAGTGAAGTTTGATTAATTATAGTGCCTTTCATAAGTATTTGCTCCCTGAAACTTTTTTTAGACATACTGTGTCTAAAGAATATATAAATAAGTGTCTAAAGAAAAAAAAATCCCAATTAAACATATTTCAGTTCCAGGATGTAACACTAAAATGTGGAAAAAGTTCTAAAAAAAAGAAAGAAAGCAAGAAAGGAAAGAAAAAAAGGTTCAGTGCAAATACTTTATAAACCAGGTTCAGTGGCCTTTTAGAACCAAGTTTTCATTGCCCCGTCTCTCCCTATTGTGAGTCTGTTTGTCTTGTTGACTTTTTTAAAAATTATTTTAATGATTTTTTTTGTGTGTGTGTTAGATTCCATAGACTATACAACAGACATTAGAGTTGCACCATCAAAGGTGGGCTGGAGGGGATGTTTGTACAGTCACGTCATATCTGCATTGACCAAGAACAAATGTTAGTGATACCAGAGATTCCATTGACCACCCCAACATTTGTTCTTCATTATCCAGAGTTTAGACATGTGAGGTCATTCCTCTTCTAGAGAATTAAGAGGGGAAAGGGGATTTTTATCAGTGTACCCTATTACTGAAACAATAGAGACATCTTATGGCAGGAAAAGGAAATGACTGTCTTGAGGATAACAGAATCTAACAGATTCTAACAAACTCTAGCAAACTGATTTTAGGCATGGATTGTCTTGCTCTCTAATGCCAAAATACCATTTACCTATTTACCGACATCCTGTGTCTTTGAGGAACATCTGAAGTGGTAGTACACAAAGTTAATAATGTGGGAAGATCCTTTGTTATTCATTCATTAGTACAGTATTAAGCACTTAATAGTGCACTGTCATTTCACATTTTTCTGCTGTTGTTGTATCTGTATCATGTTTTGAAATTGAGAATCGAGGACATTATTTTTGTAAGCATTTTTGAAATGGACTCTATCATTTGTCTCTACATCTAGAAACAAAAAAATAAAATCGACCATGGTGTTCTGTTACAAGCAGATGGAAATACTACAATTCCAGTGAACTACAGTTTATCCTCTTCTTTTACCCTTAACATGTGTAATACTCCATTAGTGTGTTTAGTAGTTTTACTGAGGAAAGTGGTAGCATGACATTTTTGTTAGACAATGTGCAATTGCCTTTGTCCATAGGGTTATTCTGAGGAACACTGACTCAGCCATCTGGCTAGGCGAAAATACACAATGCTAATAGGGTATATGATCCATTTTGTACAAATAATCAATTTGAATTGTTTTTAGAGAGAAATTACATTTGACCATATTCCTTTTCCCTTATACTAGTGCCCAGAATACTAGCTTTAAGTGAGCAAGTGTCATACATCTAGAGTGATACCAGGCAGCTAACTGTTTTTGATCCTCTCCACAACATAGTGCAGAACACCAGCACCATGTAGTAACCATGGATGTTGACTGTCCTCTGGAGAAGCCAGCATAGCTGATTAAATTAAACACAGCTCTTTTTTTTTTTTGCTTTTTTTTAATGAGTAGATTGTTTCTGTGAGAAGTATGCAAAGTTGTATTGTTTATAGTCAGTTAACTGAGGTGTAGTTAAAATGGTGACATCTACTTTATGGAGAGAAACCATGCCATAGATGGTAATATTTCATTTAAGCTGGAGTCCAGTGCCATAACAGCAGCTCCAGGAGCACACCAACAGAAGAGTATCAAACAGCATCTCTCTCATGCTGCAGATACAGCTGCTTTTTAGAGATCACACTCATTCTCTTCTTTGGCACACCTGCCTTCCTTTAAGAATCAAATCTTTGGAACCATTCAACCTATTATGTGACTTTTGGCACCTGGTTGTATTAATTCAGGGGGTTTTATAGCAACAGAGGTTAATACTTGTGCACACCTTTTACATTTGTAAATAATTTTGCAAATATTGGCTTCCTCCTTTGTCATGTCTGAATAGACAGAGGTTCTGGAAGATGTAAAGTGTAGTAGCCACCATGTGGGCAAATAGAGTTTGAACCTTCAGAGGCATTGAGAAGAACCAGTTGGTTTTGAGCATGGCAACTTTTGAACCAGGCCTCAACTCGTCCTGGTCATATTGGCATATGAATAAGTCATTCCCTTTGGACTGCTGTTTGCACATTTGCACATTGTTGTTTGCACACACTCTTTGCACATACTCTTTAAATATGTTTATTTGTTTTCTAACTGTATATTTTAGATTTCTTCATATTTTTTATACATTTATATTTCTACTTTTGTCTTTTTACTTATTTTTTTTTATCCTAATTGTCATGCACCAAACATGAAAGCAAATTCCTTGTATGTGAGAATGTACTTGGCAATAAAGTTGATTCTGAATCTGATTGTGATGTGTAAGGAATATTTAATGAAGTTAGATCAGTGATTCTAATACCATGACCTAGGGTCATGCAATTAGCTAATGTGCTAGCTAATTTTCATGATAGGAAAGCTATCTTGCAAGCTTTCACTCCACTCACTCTACTACAACTGATCAGATAGAACTTTTACTTTAGTCTTTAATAAAACTTTAATTCTTATTTACATGTAACAACAACAACAACAACAATAATAGTGCCACTTGAAGGGTGACTTTGGTGTGTTGCTGAAGAGGAGTTTGATTACTTTTGTTTTGTGTAACCATTTTAATAAATAATTTTGAGAATTACATTGAGTTATATGATGTTATTATAATATTTCTTGATTGTTTAGTATTAATCATAACTTATAACCAAGGGTAAAAAATTAGGAAAGGAATTTCTAAACTTCAGTGCTTATGATTAGGAAAATAATTATTGAACTAATGTCATTATTAAGAGGCAATTTGTAGGACACATTAGCTAATTATATGATTATAATAAAGATTACCTAAGAACTGCTACTTTATCACCTTTCCCCACTACATTTCTCTTATCCTTTCCGTTTGTACTTTGCAATTACACAAATTCACTCAAAAATATTGAAATGAACAAAAATTTCTTGCAGTTGGCTCGTGAACAGATTTAAGAAACAAAACACAATTAGGCAACGAAATGAGCTGAACAGAGATTGCACACATATTAGCATTTTCTTTGCTTTATTGTAGTATCTAATAAAACACTTGTGGATAAGCAGTCAATTCAGACTTTATTTATTTGTTTATGTTGTATAAAAGCATTCCATGTTAAATATTTGTAATGAATCTCTGGTTTAAAAATATATACATCTCAGTAGTTCTGCGCGACGAATCTGCCTATGCGGATGTGACGTTTCCTTTACAATATGACGCAGCGGAAATACAAGTTACTTCCTTTCCGCCATTAGGTGAGTGCGTGGAGGAGTGGTGTTTAGTCCTGCTCTTGACAAATTTATCGAAAATCTTACTAGATAGTAAGTTTTCGTGGTGCTTGTTTTGATAAAATAACCGTTTTTGTGTTCGTCTCAGGTCGCAGCCATGGGGCGTCGTCCAGCCCGTTGGTAAGTTTCTTTTTATTTTGTGTTCTCTGTAAAAACCGGGGAGCTGAAAATGGTAGGACGTTAAACCATGTGCGGCTCGTGGCCTGGCTTTAGCGGCTAGTTAGCTAGTAGCGGGCGCTTCTGCAGCTGTTTAGACTGAGGACTAGAGCAGAAATGCTAGTGAAATGGAGTAGTTGTTTGAATGTTCATTGAATTATGACAACATGGGTTAAATAATGATTAGTTAGTTACTTGACAGTCACAGTAACGCTAGATGGTTAGCAATAATGTTTGATAGTCGCCTCCGTCAGTCTGCGTTAGATTAAATGTTTGCCTGCAGTGAAGAAATTCTATGTACTTATTTCCACAGTCCTTCAAACGGTTGAACTGTTTTCCTGATTATTGTCTTCTTACCCCCAGCTACAGATACTGCAAAAACAAGCCTTACCCCAAGTCCCGTTTCTGCCGGGGTGTACCTGGTAAGGACATGCAACACTTTTACTGGAAATGCAAAAATTTTTTTAAAAAACTGGATAGTGTAATGTGGTACATTATGCGGACACAACCGTAAGTTGTTTTTTTCTCCTGACTATTCAAAAGTCCATCACAATCTAATACAACATAAATGTTATTTCTACTACGTTTAAGGTATTCAGAAAAATAGCAAAACTACATGCAAGGAAGAGGTGGATTGCTCATGTTAAAACCTTTTCCAAAAGTAAATAATCTAAAGTAAGATATTTAGGAACACAGAATTAACAAAAAAGTGTTCAGTCAACATTCTGGGTCATCTCTCCATGGTTTTGACTTTGAATCGACCCTGAAACACTTCATTAAACCATCTACCTACAACTAGTTTTCTGTGGATTTACTGAGATGAAGTGGTTAACCCCACACAGATCATCAGTGTGTTGTTCAACACTGAATATTAAAGACAAATAAAACCACACTGTCATTTGTATTTATTTCACAGACCTGAGGATTTATAACCAATTCCTAGTAAGCTGGAAATGCATGACTTGAATTAAACATCTTTTGTGTATGTTATGAAAAATGAATGCACCACTGCTACATGCTTGATTAAAATATTCAAACTAAGTTTATGTAAATGTGTGAAGGTTTTTCTCTCTGCCTAACCCAGATCCCAAGATCAGGATCTTCGACTTGGGCAGGAAGAAGGCTAAGGTGGATGAATTCCCCTTGTGTGGTCACATGGTGTCTGATGAATATGAGCAGTTGTCCTCTGAGGGTAAGGATGTACCTGCATGTACTTGAATTAAAGTCCATCTGACAGTTTGAAAGATTTTTGTCTTGATCTGTGTTTTGCTGTTACTTTACTACCGTTAACCATGTATCTGGCTTTGTGTAGCTCTTGAGGCTGCCCGTATCTGCGCCAACAAATACATGGTGAAGACATGCGGTAAAGATGGCTTCCACATCCGTGTGCGCCTGCACCCTTTCCATGTCATCCGCATCAACAAAATGTTATCCTGTGCTGGAGCTGATAGGTGAGTTTGGTCAAGCATAAAACTACAACTGCAGCTTATTAAGCCGACCAGCTTGGTTGTCTGTACTGCTCTGGTGTGCAGAAGCTGCAGACAGTGAATCTTTGGTTGTGTATGAGCCCAGCCTGTGAAGTGCTGGGTCCTGTAAGGGACCATTGAGACAAAACCCTCACTAAAAGGGGAAATGTGTACTTAGTATTTTTATGTAGTTTACTAGGTCTTGTTTCTTCTCTCCAGGCTCCAGACTGGAATGCGTGGTGCCTTTGGAAAGCCACAGGGCACAGTGGCCCGTGTGCACATCGGACAGGTCATCATGTCCGTGCGCACAAAGACCCAGAACAAGGAACATGTCATTGAGGCTTTGAGGAGAGCCAAGTTCAAGTTCCCTGGCCGTCAGAAGGTATGTCCCACTCATCATGGGATTAATGCTGTATGCTTTATGAAAAGATGGGAACACTGTTCTCATGTTCTCCAACAGTTCTTTGGTTTGATCTTGCTAGTAAGTCCTGGGATCTTAAAAGGCTGTTGGGATAAAGACTTTTTTCAATGATTAACTTTGATCTCAGCTTTACAGTTTCCTCCTATTTTTACTCTTTAGATCCACATCTCCAAGAAATATGGCTTCACCAAGTTTAATGCCGTTGACTTTGATGACCTGCTGCAGGAGAAGCGTGTGATCCCTGATGGCTGTGGTGTGAAATACGTCCCCAGCCGTGGGCCCCTGAACCGCTGGAAGGCACTGCATGCCAACTAAGCAATTTACACTTGCCATACTTCTGGCTGTGTGAGATTGGGTGCTCAATTGTCTGAACGAAGTGATTAAAAGTCAAACTTTTGATTGTAAATGTTGTGGTTTCAGTTTTTTAGTCTTTTGTATTGAATGATTTGGATTTTCCTTTTTAGTTCTAAAGAGCAGAAGTTGCTTGTATCAGTAAGTATTAAAATTGTACTTTTCGAGCTAATCAGTGACTTGTTAGTCAGGTTTAAATTAGATTGATGCCCCACTTAGCAAATCCACTATTAAAACCTTTACTTTTAATTCCATCATTATAATTTGCCAGTCTAAAGTGGAGGCTGTGTACTTAGTTCAGTTTTTTTTTTGTTTTTTTTGGGTTACCTTTTGACAAAAACTAGCACAATGTACTACTGGGGCTCTTGAAATTGTTCTAAAATGTTTGGTGTAGTCTAGAGGTTTCTTGTGCTAGCTTAGGAACAAACAAGTAGAAATGGATGCTAACAGCATCGACAGGATGCCTCTGCTACCAAGTCTTGTCCTTGTTATTGCCTCAAATACAATAATCTTCAAACAGGAAGCAAGCTAGTAGGGATAAACTGACATTGACCTTGTGACCTTACTTAGATTTTGGAATTAATCCAAACTAATCAGTTAATCTGCTGGTTACAATGATAATTCCATATAAATCCTATGTCCAGCCACTCATTTGAGGTATACTAATTATAACCGATGTGGATATATAATCCAATGTGACTACAGCCTTAAAGGGGCTGGCTGACCCTTCCCAGAATCCTTTTTGTTTTGAATACAAGTGACTGCTACTCTGCTAGCTTTCTGTGTAGCAAAACCTCTGAATTCATTGTTGGTAATCTCTTTGAAACCTATCTTGAACTTTTTCATCTACATGTAATATGTGAAAGTTCTGAATAGAATGTTTTTTTCTTTCCTTTATGGCTGCCCATGATATGGCCAAGATCGGTTCTGGTACATTATAATGGAATAACCATACAAAACTGGAGAGAGAAATAAAGCTTGGCTCCTTTTAATTAAAAAAAAAAGACACTAAAGGAAGACTGTTAATGTCCTCAAACAAAACATTTTCAACCACCACCAACAGCAGCAAATTATTATACAATATCAGTAGCTGAGCACCTGGACAAACTGCATACAACTGGATTGCCATTGGTACTTTTGTGTGCCAATGATCCTTGCCACTTGCTGTGTTTTCATTTACTTGCTTAATGTGCAATTTGAAACTGCAAACTAAAAAACAAGTAATGGAAATGTGTGAATTTTGAAAGAAAAGAAACTCAAATTGCAAAAAAGGTTTTTATGCTCACGTAGTGGTTTCAGACAATTTGATAAAGCAATATTTTGGAAAATTGAAATAGAAACGACATGAGCAAATGAAAATGCTACCTTTCTGAAAAAAAAAAACTACTAAGCAATCACGAGAGGAGAAAACCCAGCTTTAATCACATAGCCCTCAATGGAAACAATTTGCAATTGTGTTTTTTTCTAATTTTTAAAAAAAAATAAATATCACTTATATTTTGCGCAAAACTGCAGTGAAAACCTGGCTACTGCCACTCCCATGTTCCAGAATGACAACTGTAGGGGCCATATCTGTGTGACAGTTCGACAAACATGATGGAACACTGGGGCACCAAAAATAACCACAAATATCAAAACAGTCCCAATGAACGCTAGAAGAATTGCTTCCCTGAGATTTAAAATCACGTAATTTCTTTCCTAATAATTAGCTATGTTTTCCCTCACCTTAATAACAGCATCTATTGTGTCAGATAAGGACGCCACCAATTTTAAAAAAAAATCCAGCACAGATTTGACACTATGCCATATGTCAGCATCGTGTTTTGCCTTGACATGACAGAAGGCGACGCTGGAGTCTGACAAAAGGGTTAGAATCATCCAGATAGACAAGCAACCTACTGACATACAGTTAGGTACTGCTATTGGAGGATTCAACATTTTTTTTTGTCCAAGAACTTTGAATGTGCCATTTACAAACATAAAACCCAAATAATAAAAAAAGAAAGTGGCAAAAGAGCAGATTCATTAGCAGCTGGTTACCTTAAATTACATGTCCACTCAAGAAGAAATAGGACTGTATGTCCTATGAAATTCAATCATGATAGATTAAAAACGTTGGTTAAATAGTGGTGTTTTTTAGTGGTTGATAAACCCATTTACTACTTCCAACCTCCTTGATTTAAAGAGCATGATAATGTGCATCAAATTATTGCCAAGAAACCCACTACATTCTTGTGCAACTTGGCTTAGATGATATTAAAATATTGGCATCAGTGCATACACTTGTCTTCTCCCAACCATACTGAATAAAAAAGTGTCCACTGTCACACTGATCATTTCAGTTGGAGTAGCAGGGGAAGGCCAAGAGTTATTTGGAGCAAGATTATGCTTCCCTGCTCACTTCCTGACTTGGTCTTCAGGTCCACCTCTACAGGATAGTGGTCACTCACACGTAAAGCCTGCAAGGAAAACTCACTGCTCTGTGATGTGTCTTCAGCACAGAAACACTAGATATACAGGTTAATGCACTACCATAGCTTCAATTCAAAAGTGTCTTAACAAGTGTGACTTTCAAAAACTGAGCCACAAACTCGCTTTCAGTTTGTTAAGGTGTAGGCAAGTATTCACAGGTATTGTATGCATCTTTGGGAAAGTATCTGCTTGACTGATTATAATACAACTATAAATACAGCTATGCAGGAAGGAACCATATAATTAAGATGAGTGATATGAATGTTTATGGGTGTGTAAGATAAAAAAAATAAAAAAAAAATAAAAAAAGCACTTACCTCTTCCTCCCTGATCCGGTATGCACTGGCAAAATTAAATGGTTGTGCTGAGAATGGCACAATAGCTCTGAGTAAGGAATCTCCGTGCACGACTATCCTGTACCATTAGAAATCAAGACTCCATAAGACACCAAATTAACAAGAAAATAAGCTGGAATATACCTCAAACCGCCTAAATAGAATAAGAGTTACCTGTCATATGCACAGTCAGTGGTCCCTCTTACTGTAGTGTCCTGTTTGTCATCTATCAGCCAGCTGAAAATGTCAGAGTAGAGTCTTATATTCTTCCTGTTTTTCTTGGCCACATATCCACAAGCTGCATTGAAGTCACCAAGGAACATTATGTCCTATAAGAATGGCAAAAAAATATATTTTTTAAATGTCAAAAACCTTTAATGGTTTAAAAAACAACAACAACAACAACTTTGTTGAAGTGCTTTCTGTACCACTGTATCTCACCTCTGTGTTCCACCTCTGTCTAACATCCTCAAAGACATCATAGAGTTCATCAATCTCTTTGGTGGCATTACTAGGAGAGGTGTGCACTGGGATCAGAACAAACTCGCCAATCACTGTAAAACATAACCACTCAATCACAATTCAAATTTTTACAAGAAAAATAGAATAGTAAATATTGAAAAATACAGTATGGTGTAACTGTCGCTTCATTAGAACTTTAGTATTCCTTGGTCGTAAGACGACCTCAATCATCACCTCATACAGACAGATTATAATAGACATCCAGTCTAATCTCACAGAAACCAGACTGCAATAGATTAGGAGTGCAATACAGTGACACTATTAGTACCAGTATCTGTTTAGTGCTCCAAATATCTGTCTGTATCTATAGTTCAACCTTAAGTGTAACTTCACCTCCAGATCTGAGCCTAACTCCACCCACTGCATTTAAGTGTGCAGTACCTCTTTAATTACATTATTTGAGTTTATAATTGGTCTTGATTAGAGTTGTCTTTTGATATTTTCAAATGAATGTTGTTTGTGCTATTTCCCAAATTATAAACAAAATAGTAGCCTAATTTGATCAATCTGATCAAGCAGTGACTAAGGAAGAATGAATCTTTGTTTGTGTGTCTCATGCTCCATATGAACTTTTGACTTTTTTTTTTTTGGGGGGGACCCCCCCCCAAAACAACAACAACCCACCACTATTCATATCTGTATTTTTATTGGTTTAGAACACTTTATTCATAATCAGTTATATTTCTACTATGAATATTTTCATGTTACCCGTTTTGGGTGCTTGGAAGCGGACCACAAAAGGCTCCCTGGCAAAAGCATCCTCATCTCCTTCCTGTGTGTCTGGGTACTGATACTGGTCTATTAGCCTGGCTGAGTCAGTCCTGTAGGAGAGAACAGGAAATGATGGAGCCCCACCATGCTTAAAAAGATCTAAATAAGAAAAATACTGCAAAAGCATTCAGCCCCATACAGTATTCACTGTCAGCAGGACTTTGATATAAAGTCATCCAAAATTAAATATCCTACCTGAATACAAAAACATATTGCTCTTGATAGGCTTGTGTCCTGCCAAGACGTTCACTGGACACATAGTCATACTGGTGATCCCTTTCATAGCTGAAAAAGAAGAGATGATGTGATATTGATTACATTAGTAATTTGGTTATTCACAGTTCAAGTATATAGTGTGTTGTACAACAGGAAACAGATCCCACTGGTTGTTTGAGTAAAACTGCAATTTGCTCATCTTCAAATTATTTTCCAAAAATCTTTTGTGTGTACGATATGCAGATTGCAGGATGTTTGTCACATGTGTGCTGAGATATCTAAATGAGTAAATCTGAATGGAGGTGTGATGAGAGTAATGTTACTTATTGAGTTTTTTAAGCAGACGTGGAATGGCTGTTTTCTTCTGATCTCTGACTTCTTGAAGCAAACACACATCACAGCGTGACACAATCTGACCAAAAATAAAATCAAAATGGACATTTTAATCTAAAGACAGGTATGTTAACTAGTTTTTTAACATGATTGTCACTAGATTCCCACATTACAAAATCAGATACTTTACAATCTGTGTTCATATCTAAAGTACAAGAATAAATTACATAGCTTCATTTAATTTGGTGCTTTTTAATAAGGTGAACACTATTTGGTGTTCATCTTAATAAATGCCCACTAATGTGATATTTTAAAGCATTGAACATCCACACTTTACATCACTCTCTGTAAAGTCCACCTTACCTGAGTTACGATGTTCAAAACCAGACCATCTTTTGTTTTTGAGCCTCCAAAACTCTGAACATTGAAGGCACAAATCTTGAATGCATGGCAGGGCAGTGGTCCAGAGAGGAAGACTAAAAACAGCAGGGATTGAGGAAGAATCATAGTTGACCTGCACACAGATACAGATATATATATATATATATATATATATATGAGAGAGAGGGGGGGGGGGATTTCTGCTTTGCTGTTGTTTCCCTTAACAAGTACCAAAAGAACTCAAAAGAAGTCATGAGATTGCATGATGTAAAACCATATATCGGAACAGTGTGTGCATGGGTTTCCTCCAGGGTTCTCTGGTTTCCTAGCATTTCTCAAAAACATATCAGTAGGTTAACTGGCTACAGTAAAACAAAATTGTCACATACACTTTTATGCCTAACATTTACTGACAGGCAGCCCTGCCGTTATGAGAGCCCAGGCCAGATAGAGACTCAGGGTTCCATTAACATGTGGAAGTCATATTTGATCAAAATACACCAATCAGCCATAACATTAAAAGCATTGACAGGTGAAGTAAAAAACATGGATTATCTTGTTACAGTGGCACCTGTCTAAGGATGGGATATTTTGTATTAGATAGCAAATGAACAGTCAGTTCTCGGAGTTGAGATCCAGAAGTCCCCACCGCACAACTTACAGGACTTAAAGGATCTGCTGCTAACATCTTGGTGTCAGATATCACAGCATACCTTCAGAAGTCTTATAGAGTCCATGCCTTCACGGGTCAGAGCTGTTTTGGCAGCACAAGGGGGACCTACACAATATTAGGCAGGTGATTTTAATATTATGGCTGATCGGCGTATATTTAAGCAATATTGCACAAGTAAGAGTACACAGGAAATTAACAGCCTACGGCGAATGATGATATTCAGTATAACCACATGATTGTGAGTGTGATATTGCTTTTACACAACAGTTCTATAAAAAAGAAATTAATATAGAGTAAGTGACAATTTGGACACAACATGGATAAATCTTCTGTATATTTTTGCTCTGCTAGTGGAAATAGATCCCAAAGAAGTCACACTCAATTTATAGCATGTTGGCCAGCTCACTAGCTAGCTCACATTTATTTGTACATTCCTGTTAAAGTCTGCTGAAATTAGCATCCTTTCTTTTCAGCTTTACCTGACATCTTAACATTCACGTTTTAAGCCAAAAATTATATTCCAGAAAAGTATTGTTTGGTCTGTCCACTGATGATGTTACTAACGCTACTGTAGTACGTGGTGAACACAGACAAGCAGAGTAATACACACAGTGAAACATCCCAGTGCGGTTATAGGAATTGGAAGGCCACTCAACCAATCAAATTTGGGGGTTATTTATACTGCTTATCTGTCAGGGTCACATGGGAAGCTAGAGCCAATCCCAGCTGACTTCAGATGAGATGTGGGGTACACCCTGGGCAGGTCACCAATCTATCGCAGGGCTAACACAGAGACAAACAAACATTTACATGGTTGAATGCATAGTATGGAGTAATGTAGTAGCCAGTTGGCCTAATCCACATTTACTTTGGACTGTGGGAGGAAACCCATGCAGGCATGGGAAGAACATGCAAACTTCACACAGTAAGGCCCCAGTCAGCTGCGAGGTTCAAACCCAGAACCTTCTTGCTGTGAGGTGACAGTGCTAACCGCTGTGCCATCCTGACCAATACTAACTGTTGTATAAATGGCGATTATGGGCTATATACACTACAAAATATGCAGTCTTAACTTGACAGACAGATCTCATTGTCCTCCGACTTCACTTCAGATATTGCTGATTAAAAACACAGTTTAGATCCAAAGTTTGCCAGGTTTTGTCTCTCTTTCTGTCACACCCTCACTCTGCTTTGAAGCATTTCTCAAAGTAGTACAGGAGATTGCAGAAGTAAGAACATGGTGGCAACTTTCACAACCTGTTTTTTCTGCCTTCATAAACAACATGAGCAACAACCTTTTATCTCAATACTGTGCAAAGGTAGCCTATATATATATATATATACACACACATATACATACATACATACATACATACATACATACACACACACAGACACACATACATATACACACACATACATATACACACACACACACACAGCTCTGGAAAAAATTAAGAGACCACGTCAATTTTTTCTTAAATCAGCATCTGTATGTATGGCAGCCATTTCATTCCACTGTCTGTGCTGGAATTCCAACACAAGCACAC
>JAOTRR010000020.1:10296424-10309419 GCA_028570945.1 Gogo arcuatus | reverse complement strand
CATGTGACAAAAATAAAGGCTTCGGCCTTGGTTCTTCTTCTTCTTCTTCTTCTTTAAAAAAAAAAAAAAAAAAAAACACATAATGAAGGTTGTTGGGTTTTTGCTGCACAAATAAGAAGCAACTGTGACAGTCAAAGTCTCCAGAAGAACCGTGGCTGGTTCTGCAAGATGCTCAGTAAAACTTACAGCTAATTTCCTTATAAAACTGCACACATTGTCCCTAAGACAACAATTTCTAAGCAAAGGGTTGTCACATCAATATTGACTTTGTTTCATTTATTACTGTTTACTGCTTTTTATGTTTTTTTAAAATGTAGAAACATTTTATTTCATTCTTTTTGGCATCTTTGCTCTACAGCATTTCTTTGCATGTGCCTCAGACTTTTGCACAGTACTGAATATGACAATGATAAATGGTAATGCTAAATAGAGGACCATTTATGGAAGAAACAATAAGTCCATTTTATTTAGTATTGAAGACTGACCCATATAAAAAAATCTATTCATAATAGATAAATGTGATGTCAAAATACTGTAAGTACTGTCATTAAAACCAAACAACCTAGCACCACAGACTCTAACACACTGCATATAGTGTCACCTGTACTATACCCTAAACAACAAAAGCTTTACCACATGCCAACAGTTCCCTACTGTAAAACCAGGTAAGACCAAATCCAACACCAACATAAGTCCAGTATGCGCAAAACAAGAACCACTATAAGACACATGAAGGTGACATGAAGACAGTGTGCCCTGAGCTCCAGGCAGGCAGACAGACAGACAGACAGATAGAGAGAGAGCAGCAGAACCCAGGCTGCATTACCGATGGCCAGCTGGGGCAGCGTGCAGCCAAGCCGTTCCGCGATGGCCTGCAGCTCTTTCAGCTTCGCCTGCTGACGCCGGCCTTCCTCACTCAGGATCTTGTCCTTCAACCACTGGTAGCCCTGTTCCAAACACACAGCACACCTGCTCAGAGAGGCTGCGTCTGACCAGAAACTTAATGGGACTGCCCCAGGAAGGCTGAGTCAAGATCTGGAAGCTGGGAGTAATCGTGATAATCTTTTACCACAATTATTTTTGAGATGATATCAAATAATGTCTAGAATTTCATTAAAATCAGTGCTTGAATATGAGTCTGTGTTAATTTTAAAACTAAATGGAACCTGTAGGGTATGTTAAATCAGAAACATTCTCTTGAAGATATTCTGAGCATATTTTCTGGTTTTACTGATGCCACACAAGATATTACATGTGTTGCATTTCTGTTGCAGATAAAAATAACTAGTGTGTTACCCACATCACAGTTGCATTAGATCAAATTCTTTCTACTAATTAGATGACAGTGGATTCACTATAATGCAAGAAACACCATTAAATTTTGCACAAATAATTGCAAGATATAGCACAAAGCCACATGCCTTCCATCATTTCTAAAGGCAAAATGAAAGGATTAGTGCTAATATGGTAAAGTATTATCAATAAATGTATGAAGAATGTCAGTAGAAATTAAAAAAAAAAACTAAAATAACAAGCATTAATAAGTTACTGATGTCTTCAACTGATAAACACACCCAAGTTCTGGAAGACAACAGGAGAAGCAGGCATTAGTATTGAAATAGCCATAGAGTGAAACACAGTGAGAGAACGTGGGACTGGGACAGTTGGTAATTCCCCACAAGGCCGAGAGATTACCTTCAGAGAGGCACGTGAGGAAGGGGGCACACCACTATCATACTTCCCTGAGATTATCCCGCAAGCCAGAGGGGACCATGTCATGGCACCCACACCTGTAGAGAAACATATGGACATCATTGTTCAACCGATGTGACCTTGGCATGCACGCACGCACGCACGCACACACACACACACACACCTATCTTGTGGAAGAGCTCAGGCAGCTGAACCTCTACTTTCTCCCTCTGGAACATGTGGTACTCTGCCTGCTCACAGATTGGGGGGATCAAGTTAAACTGCCGTGCCACTGAGTATGCTTCCTGAGAAGTGCGCGCGCGCGCGCACACACACACACACACACACACACACACACACACACACACACGTTTACATTCCTTGTGAGGACCTTCTGTTGACAAAATACTTAATGCAGCTAATTAATAAGACTAATTTAACCAAAAGTTATTTAAATATATGATATGATGCAGACACAGGTTAAAAAAAAGCAGTTTACTCATGGTGACCAGCCCTACAAGGTCAAAACAGTCAGATATTCCTATCCTTGTGGGTACATTTGGTAGAAAGCTGCTTATATGTTTGCATTGCATCTTCTATCCTGCATGGCTACTAATATGAAAGGACTGTTTAAATACAAAACTAATAAATAATCTTAATTGTAATATTTAATTAATATTGATATCAGTAGTAAATTAATTTGCTTAACTACAAACTCACCATGATCTCCATTGCACTCCAGCGAGATGTGCCCCAGTACATGGCCATTCCTTGGTTAATCACATGTGTCATGGCTCGCACTGTCTCTGTCAATCACAATTTTTACAATAATAACTGGTCAATACACAAACACTGGAGAGATAAATGAATTAAAGCCAATACTGCTGGAAAGGAGAGAGGCAAAGCATGAGCAAACAAAGATTGAGGGGGAAAAGAAACTGTTTATCAAACTAAAGAAAATATAAAGTTTGTATTTTGATCACTTTTTATTCTCAGCAAAGAATGTTGTTACATTGGTTACAAATACAAAATGTCAATATGAAATGGTGTAATTTGCAAATCACAAGAGCTGTGATTTTAATTATAGCCTATAAAATTAATAAATAATACATAAATCATCTTATGCTTTAAGAGGGAAAATTTAACCCAATAACAATACCAACATGAACTGCCTATACATATGTTTAATAGGCAAAACACCACATGTGCAGTGTATGTGACAGTACAACCTATTATCAAACCAGCTTCATCAAGCAATGTGTGCTAGATGCGATTATGAATCACAAATTTTGATGGATTTCTGGCTCAGTTTAAATCTACCTCAAGGTCTGACTGACTGTCAGTTCTGTCAACTCTGCCACTTCATGCAACCCCAATTCCAAAAAAGTTGGGACTCTGGGTAAAAGATAAATAAAAACAGAATATGATGATCTCTTGCAAATCATGGAACCCTATATTTCATTGAAAATAGTACAAAGACAACATATAAAATGTTGAAACTGAGAAATTTTATTGTTTTTTGAAAAATATATGCTCATTTTGAATTTGATGCCAGCAAGATATTTCAAAAAAGTTGGGACAGGGTCAACAAAAGATTGGAAAAGCTGTGTCATATTAAAAAACTAATTAGGCTAATTGGCAACAGGTCAGTAACATGATTGGGTATAAAAAGAGCATCCCTGAGAGGCTGAGTCTCTCATAATTAAAGATGGGGATTTGCAAATCACCACATACTGCTTTTATTTACGTTTTACACAGCATCCCAACTTTTTTGGAATTGGGGTTGTATAGTGCAGTACCTGGTCATCTATTTAAGTAAATTGTAGTAATTTCAATGCTACTGTGCCTTCCTGAACCAATTAGGCTTTTTTAAAAAATGGAGCCATTCCAGTGGTTTATGTTGCATATGTTAGAATTTTCAATCCTGCTGAATGGGCTCTCTTCAATCAGCAATGGCAGAGGAACTGTTCCTGCTCTGCCCAGCTGTTCATAACTATGATGGGGATTCTGGGAAGCTAAAGGGATATGTTAATGTATTTTACGCACATAGTAAGTGACCCCTTTCAGAGAAGGCCAAGGTCTTTATCATGCTGTCAGAGTTCACTAGGAGAGCTTGTGAATGGATTGAGACTCTTGAAAAATACTAAGAGTCTGACTGTGGATGAACTGAATACTGAAACAACAGCAAAAACAATAGTCACAAGGAGCCTTCAGTCATTGGATCACTTGGATTGGACTCTTGCTGATCTGCTGCATTGGACTCAAGTATTGACTGCCTACAAAAGGACCAGGTTAGTAAGTTGCTCAAGCGTCTCAGTTTATGGCCTTGGCTGTTTCTACCTCATAGGTCACTTAAAAGCCTGTTTCTCCAAGGCCTGGATGAATTCTGATCTGCCAATGGACTCAAAGAACCCTGCTCCACAAATTGTGGCCCCTAAGCAACACACAATAAAGATCCAAGACCCCATCTCTGAGCTGAGTAAGATTTGTAAGTGGTGTCACTGCACATGCCATAGGTGTAGTCATACATCACCTTTCCTAGTGTTTCTCCTGTGCACTGCTCCTTTTCCTATATTTCTCCCATGACTTCTTCCTTTTGCTGTGTTCTCAGATCCTGCAACGGTGTTCCCAGTTTCCATATCAGATCCTGTCCTAGCTTCTGTATCAAGCCCAATTCTCTCTACCTCTATCCTTGTCCCACTCTTGACTCATGACCAGGCCTTGCTTTAAGTTGCAAGCTTCTGCTTTCCTTTAGTAATACTTTAAGTTTTCCAGTAATCCAGGTTCACCATCTGTTTGTCTTCTGGTTGTGTGCCTAAATAGTCCAGCATTTGGATGGCTGTTTGGGGATTTTGTATTGTCCACCTAAGCTGTCCATAATGGCTTCCAACAATCTGCACAAACATTTTAACCTTTTGAGCTTTCCAGTTCCCTTATTCACTCATTATTCCTCATCTTTAATGCTGTTTCCAGCTGTTTCTTGCTTTCCTATATCTTTCTTATTCCTATTCTGCTCATTTGTGAAATTTTCAGCAATCAAAAGCTGCACTGTGCTACAGGCAAGTTCCTTGATTTTCACCATACTTTTAATAGCTCCTAGTTTAAAATATGGAGTGTTCTGGTTTTGAATGTAACCTGACCTGTTGATTTGTGAGTTACCTGCATGTGCCTGTATTTTGACCAGAGCAATATATATGAACATTGATTCTAGTTAAACAAACAAACAAAAAGTCAGTCAGTCTTCCAGTTTACAGTTCAGTGAAATGTTCTCGGTATAAATGAGCATCTTTTATGAAAATTACATTTTTAGTGGAAAATGTGTTGTTAGATTTCATATTTGCTGTTATATGCTTAACTGTTCAGCTATGGAAAAAAAAAGAAATAAACAATGCTAATTCTACAGGCAGACAAACGCAAAATTCACAAACCTTAAACACTGAAATATTCACCAGTATAGTGAAATATTCACCATATAGTTAATGTCATTATAGCCTATTTGTATTTTTTATCATTTGTAAGATTTGTGAACAAGTGCAAAAAAATACTCATTCAGACATGCAAAGGGTAAAAAGTATATAGTTTCTAAAGAAGTGGAAATAAGGAATATAAATAAATGAGCATGCACAAAAATCACCCGTAGCATCACACTATAAGCAATCATCTTGCAAAAATACTGTGGCGTGTTAACCAAAACTGACCTAAGGAGATGCACCAGGTAATAGGGTACATAACAGTTCTTGGATGTGCAGCTTCTAACATATTTTAACATGCAAGCAGACAGAAAGCTTTCTATTATCCTTGCTAAATATTATCAATTTAGCATCTATATAGAAAGATGCTAATTAAGTATATTTTCCACTGTAAAACAATGTACATGTCAAACTAAACTTTAATAATAAACATTAGTATAAATGATTGCTGGTTAAACTATTCCAACTAAAATCAAATTAAAATGCATGGGGGGAGGGGGATGAACCAAGGCTCAGATGCAATGACTTTTCCAAATCCACTTTGCAAGATGTATAGAATAATCAAACAAATCAATCATTCTAAAGCATGTTGGTTTCTAGAGGTAATTCTTAACAAAATAGCATTTTATGGACATGGTCAGATTCCCACACCAGGAAAAACAGGGTGAAAAGTCACAATTCATTACCATAAAATGCTTTTGGATACAAGAGATCAGGACTCTGACTGAGGCTACAGTGTACCTTCTATGATGAATGTTCTTGTTTTTGAGGTGTTAAATGGATTTCCTGGTGACAAAAAACAAGCAAAATATTGTGAAATAATTTGATAAACTGATGAATGTAATGAACCTCAGAGGATTCCTGGAAAGGACCGGTTCCTGTTCACCATGGTCGTGCAGTCATTTCTAAAGAACCTACCTCAGCAGCACCAGGTTAAGCTATAAACCATTCTATGTTTCTTACAGAGCCATACACCAAGCCGGGCATCATCAGAGATTTATGTAAAAGTGCAGCTCCCATACTATAGTGTCACTAATCAGCTCAGATTGAAAATGAAGTAGTCAGCTATTAATATGGATCTACATTAGAAACTAAATTAGTATATTCTGCAGTTTGCTATGGGAGACAATCAAGAACACACTGAACATGCCATAGTTTATCAGGAGCAAAAAACATTTGACATGCCAAAAGCACATCATTATGAAGTTCTAAGATTATAAACACTATTATGAGCTGTATTCAGAGTTGGTGACTTCAGTTGGCAACTTATGTTGAAAAGTTGTGTCAGTATTTATACTGGAAAGTTCTGCATATTCAAAGTTGATTTAAGCATGTATTCAAGTAAATTTACTGAGCAGTCCATTAAGATTATTATTATTACCCATGTGCAGTTCACGTCTCCGAAGCTGCCATATTTTTTTCTTGTGTAGAACTTCTGAGACAGTTTTTCATTTGTGTCTATACCACTGTTTTAATAAACAAATACTCTTCATTTCAGCACAAAAAAATTTGGTGGAAAAAAATGTGGACTGATGAAGCAGGTTAATTTTTCCCCTTTGCTGTCTAATGAAATACTATGTAATGTAAAACCAAGAGACAGTTTTAGAAATATAATTTAAACTAATATATTATATAAAAGAGAAGTAGGCAGATATTCAAATAAACATCTAATAGTTGTCTAATATATTGTAAATATATTAAGGAGACTATATGATGGTCCTAGTTGTGATCCTAGTCATGATAAACACATGCAATGATTGCAAAACCATATTTATTGGCTGTCAATACTTTGTACAGTCAGTGGCAGAATGTATGAAGCTTAGGCTGGAATGAAAAGGCAGAATCTGAATCTGTCACAAAAACATCCATCCATCCATTAATCCATCCATTATCTATATCACTTATCCGTCAGGGTTGCGGGTGAGCTGGAGCCAATCCCAGCTGACTTTGGGAAAGAGGCAGGGTACACCCTGGGCAAGTCGCCAATCTATCACAGAGCTGTCACAAAACCATTCATTAATTGATCTATGCGATGACAAGTGCAGTGGCTTTGATCAAGGACAGCAGTATTAGCATGAAAGTTGAGACATTGGAACACTATATGTTTGATTCAGAATGTGTACAAATGATGAGGTGAGAGAGCTGAAGAGAATAAAGGATTAAAGAACTGCTGCACCAGTATATTTAGGTAGAGATGGAGCCAAAGACAAAAGTCTGCTGGCACCATTATCAGCAGGTAGTTGAATGGCACTGGGGTTATACAGGAAACCATTAACCAAAGTGAAAACCAAAAACATACAATTTAATTAAAATAAATCTTGGACATCACTGAAGATCACATAGTAGTTATAAATATTGATATGCAAATTATTCAGGCTGGAGGTCTGAAATGCTATATTAACTCATCACTACATGTGCTTAACTCAACTCTGAATACGGCCCTAACAACCGTAGGTTCTCTGATAGCATAAGTGAGGTATCTCACTGTGGGATGCACCTCTCTGTTTTACTCAGAATCCCACATTTCAATTCATCAACTGTCATTGCCTGTCAGCCGTGATGTATGCATACTTAAGGCCAGGCATATCATCGCCTCGTCGTTCAAAAATGTCTTCTTGCTTTACTCAGGAAGTTGTACTTTTACATGGCCACCTTGAGGGCTTGGTTAAATAGTACACACTTACCACAGAGCTAACAACTCAACAGTACATAGAGCTAACAACTTGACCATTAGGCACTAACCTACCTTGGCAAAGCTGAGCCTTTTCCTTACCATAGAAGAGGCTTTCAAGCAATACAGAGTTTAGCTGCCTCCAAATGGCGGACTCACTCAGTGTTGAATGACCTCAGGTTAGCGAGCAAGCTAGTGGCAGCTAGCCCTTGGCCTTAGTTGTTAGTCTCCATACAAGCTACCAAGTGAAAATTTTAGAAAAATCTTTTTAGTGATGGCAGATATGGATCCATCCCACACCAAGGAGATGAAGAAGCCCATGGAGCAACACGATTTCAGGCATGGACACTCACACCAGATGTGCCAACCAGAAGTTGGGCATTTTCTGGCCAAATGCACTTGCAGAGAGCACCAGCTCTCACTATGAAGGTAATTGGCTACCCAAAACCAAACGCTCAGCAAGGTAACTTTTGCCTATCTTTTTGGAGAGCAAAGAGGAAATCACCAGCTCGTGGAATAAACCTTTTTCTGCCAAAAAACCCCATCCAATGGGGTTCTCTCCTAAATTGTGTGGACACGCTAGAAAAACTTGCATGAAAACTTTCTCACCTGCCTCCAATTGAGGCACCAGTGCCATTCCATCATCACCTAGAGAGGACAGTCAGTGGGATGAGATATACAGTATATCATGACTGTTGTGTTTCTATGCCTGCATTGCTGTGCCCTGCAGGCATCTGGAAAGGCCATGGGCATCATGGAAGCACAGGAGAGAGCATATTGGCTTAACCTCTCCAGCCTTTCTTGCACTGAGAAAATCCAGCTATTCAATGTTCCAGTAGACCCTAAGGGCTTGTTAGACCCCACTGTAGCTTCCATGCAACAGCACTGAAAGGAAAAGAAAAGAGAGGGTGAAGTTCTGCGGATATGCTTCCCTAGGAAGATACAATCTGCCCTACCAACTAGCCCTCACCAGACGTTTGCACAGGTAGCAAGCCTCCAGCCTCCAACTTGTAGGATCCAAAAATGCCCCATGGCAACACTAGTAGGACCCCTGACAAGCCAAACCCCTGGAAGCCAGAGTAGCATGGTCAAAGAAGACCCCCCATCCACCCCAAACCAGAAGAGTCAGCCTGCCAAGGCTCTCTCTCAGAGTGAAATGAAGAAGAAACGATGTGCTATCTAGAGCTCTGCAGTGGGAAGTGAAATATCAGTCTGGCCAAACACTGACACCCTCTTCCCCACAACAGTCTCTGTTATTGGAGCCTGTTCCAGCATGTGCAGGAGTCACACAGTAGTTGGAGAAGCCTGGTGGTTTTGGTTCCCAACACCGATGGGTCAGTCTGGTTGTGTGTAGACTTTAGGAAGGTCAACATGGTGTCTAAATTTGACACATACCCGATGCCTGGCATTGATGAACTGCTCGATCGGTTAAGCATGGCTTGCTTTTATTCAACACTGGATCTGATGAAGGAATATTGGCAGATCCCCTTGACCCCATTATCCCGTGAAAAAAACAGGTCTTTTCCACTCCATTCAGTTTACACCAATTCGTCACCCTTCCATTTGGGTTGTTTGGGGCCCCTGTGATGTTTCAGCGGCTCATGGACAGAATCCTCTGCCCGCATACCGCCTACGCCAAGGCCTATCTAGACAACATTATCATTTATAGCAATGATTGCCAGCTGCACATGCAACATCTGGGGGCTATTCTAAAGTCGTTGAGATGCGTGGGGCTCACAGCAAACCCAAAGAAGTGTGTGATTGGGTAGGTGGAAGTATGATATCTGGGCTTCCACTTGAGTCATGGACAGGTGCATCCCCAAATTGATAAGACTGCAGAGATTGCAACCTGCCTGAGACCCAATACCAAAAAGGAGGTGAGACAGTTCCTGAGGCTAGCTTGCTATTATTGCAGGTTCATGCCTAACTATTCGGATGACACCAGCCCGCTGACTGATCTCACTAAAAAGGGAGCACCAGATCCTGTCCAGTGGATGGAGCCATGCCAACAGGCTTTCACTCAGATAAAAGCTGCACTGTGTGGTGGGCCACTGTTACACTCCCCTGACTTTTCTCTCCCTTTTATTTTGCAGACTGACATGTCGGACAGAGGGCTGGGAGCCATTTTGTCCCAGGTAGTGGAGAGGGAGGAGCTCCCGGTGCTGTACATCAGCCGGAATGTACATGACACGTATCAGCCAATGAGAGTTGGTGTATTGAAACAAGGATTTCTAAGCACTATGCAGAGGCCTGTCCCACAGTGAGATGCCTCATTCATCCTATCAGAGAACCCGGGTTATGGTCGTAACCTAAAGTTATGACAAATGCAGTTTATGCTATTATTATATTTTTGTAAACCATTTAAAATCAGACATGCTTCATTCCTTTTGTGCAATTACTTTAATGATTAAATGAGAATGCTACCTGAATTTAAATTCAGTCCACATATACAGTCTAAGGATAATCAGAAAGCATGCTGCAAACTACACACAAAAAGAGCTTAGAATAATAAAATTGATGACACCAGAGTGTAATTCTTGTTAGTAGCAAAAATCAGTGACAGATTTAAGGGGGAGAGGGGCAGTTGTAGCCATGCTGCATGTGAAAAGTAGCACAGTCTACAAAAACCATAAGCAAACCATTCTACCTCAGCAGACAGACAGTTGGGATGGCACAGCATCCCAGCATGCATGCTTACCTTCCATCGGTGTGTTGGGGTCTGGTCTATTAGCAAATACTACATCAACATATTCTAACTGCAGTCTTTCCAAAGATGCTTTCAGACCTACAAAGTAAAGAAAGCACAATTTCAGTTCAGCCATATGCAACAGAACCTCTTCAGGAATGTGAGGATTATTTGTTGTGACTTACCCTCTATTATATGCTTTCTTGACAATCCTCTTTCTGTTTCGGCTCTAAAAACATAACAGACAGACATTGATGGTACTACAATAACTGTGCAAAGTTCCAAAGCTTATCCAGGCAAACTCAGGCAAACTATTTCTGACAGTCCCAATCCCAAAATCTGAAATTGATGTTAAATCAACAAACACATTGATTGAATAAAGTATTTGATGATGCAGTCATCAGTATTAAAGTGCATGTACAGAAACAAGTGAAAAGCACATGAACTGTGTACAGAAAATATACTATGATGGCAGTCTTAAAGAAGCACCACAGTAAATCATTTACCTTTATATATCAGTTATTCACTAAACATTTTTAAAGTTAAGTAAGTTTGCCAGATCAAAGAAAAACAAAAACTAAACAGAGATTTGATCAGATATGAGATTTTATAACACAATAACACTAGCCGATTCAAACTTTCAGATCTGACTTACATCACATAGAAATATGTTTTATAATTATATAGCAGGTCATATTATAACATAGTTAACATTACAAATAGTAATTTAAACTGCAATATATCTCCTCATTATTCACAGTGAATTTTTATTTTAATTTTCCAAATTAGTCAACATATTATGAAATGTTAGCCCTTTAAAATTACACCTCACAGCTGCTCATTAGTGTTGACCTAAGACCTTTAATTTAGCTTGAGGGAAAGAGCAATGCTCCATGGGGGGATTGATCTGAAGCACATTCAGGAAACAATTACAGCTGTGGTTCTGGCCACCTGGAGAAGGGCTTCATGGGGGGGCAAGGGATTCCCTTCAAACTTCAACACACATATATACACAGTCAGACACTCTCACATACCGACATTTATGGAGTGACAGCTCTCTATAATTTGGCAACTCAGGCACAGATATACAGATAACTTTCACCGTAACACATATACACAAACATACAATGACTCACTTTCCACCCCAGTAAATCTTGGTGGTAATAACCAAACTGGAGCGTCTGTGAAAGAAAACAGAACAAGTGCAGTGAGACCTTTGTAGTGACATTGTGGAAGATGAAAGTTTAACACATTTGCCAGGACAGTCTCCAGCCAATGTCCCAAGACCCTTATTCAGTGAATGAAAAGGTCAGGAACCACAATGGGTAATTGGAATCAGGAACAATTGTATTATTCAACATTATTTCATTAAACTCAGCTCTAATTGTGCATACAGAGAGAAGATTCAGTCCTGGGTTTCACACTCAACAGCTAATCAAGTTAAGACAACAGCAAATAACACCTTTAGCCGCATTTAGGTTTAATCAAAGCTTAATGACTGAACAGTCATCTAAATTTTTCATGTTCCTCTTCCACACTGTGATAATGTACATGTCTGGAAGATTTCTCTGACAGCACCATTATGAAAACACCCTTATCAGTGTCAAATGATGAGTGTCTTAATTTTAAATATAGAGTTTCTCATTCTCACACTTGGCATGTCTGCTTAATATGGTCAGGAAGAGACAACTGCAAGTGCAGGTTTTCGGGTATTATTAAAACCAGGGTAACACACAAACCAAAGACAATTAGACAATACTCAGAAATATGACTAAGGAAATTCTATTTAAGCTTTCTCGCAACCCTTAATCATCCCTCCAGTTTATTATCATCATTTCCCCCCTTTTTAAAATATATATGATTGATAAATGAATATGATTGATAATAGCTTGCAGTCTCTCTATATGCATTTGTCAGTGAGGAAAGAAGGAACGTTCTGGAGAAAAAAGCTGACTGCCTCAGGTCACCTTTGTACAGCTACAGTACAAATAAAAGCTGATGGTCCAGTCAGTGTAACGTGCACAAAGCCATTCATAAAAATAAAAGGAGCCAAAAGGTACAACCCCGATTCCAAAAATGTTGGGGCACTGTGTAAAATGTAAATAAAAACAATCTGATGATTTGCAAATCAGGGAAAACCAATATTTAATTGAAAATAGTACAAAGACAACATATCAAATGTTGAAACTGAGAAAATTTATTTATTTATTTATTTATTTATTTATTTATTTATTTAAAATATATGCTCATTTTGAGTTTGATGCCAGCAACACATTTCAAAAAAGTTGGGACAGGGGCACCAAAAGACTGGAAACGTTGTGTAATATTAAAAAAAAAACTAATTAGGCTAACTGGCAACAGGTCAGTAACATGACTGGGTATAAAAAGAGCAACCCAGAGAAGCTGAGTCTCTCAGAAGTGAAGATGGGGAGGGGTTCACCACTCTGTGAAAGACTGCATGGGGAAATAGTGCAAC
>JAOTRR010000020.1:10166985-10186450 GCA_028570945.1 Gogo arcuatus | reverse complement strand
TGTTTGTTTATTTAATAAACACCTTTCTGCATTTACATCCGCTATCAGCCCCAATATATGACAATGAATGTCCAAATACCAATAATAGCATCAGGTACTGCTGTATACCTGATGCTTTTTCACATTAGATACCATGTAGTCACATTTTCAGTGTGCAAGGAATGTACCAAGTATTTTACTAAATCAAGAGTGAGTAATTGTCCTGCTGTGCAAACTTGAATGTCCAACATGTACCAAAAATTACATGTACTCACTACATGTTTATTCATTAAATACTAGGTTACTAATTACGGTTCTGTAAAATTAAATGCAACCAAAACAAATCATAGAGAAAAGGGTTAATGATCATACAGTATCTCGTTACACTGCTTGCCCCACTATTTTGGTACTCCTTCACAGGTGTTAGCCATTACAGCACTAAAACCCTTTACGCAGAGCTACCACTCCCACTTACTCAGGTTTCATTTACTATACATGCACTGCTAAGGAGGGATCTTTGTGATACTGAGGAGAGGGCCCAGAGCATTGGGACGTACATATCTCCGTATAAGAAGCTAGAATGACTGCCCCAGCACCTCAAAAGAAGCTTGACGGAAGTCAAATGAAAGCTCCATTCTGGACCCTGGTGACAAAGGCACCTTGAGCAGGGATTTTCTCTTTTTTGCTGTCTCTAATTCCCCCTCTCCTCAGAGAAGGAGCACACCGTGCTCGGCATGGCTAAGAAGGAGGCCCAAGCTCAAGAGTCATTTCATATTTCTCAGAATTTTCCTAAAAGCAAAAGGGAGGTGTGAAGCAAGACATTTATGATGAGATATAGCTCTGATTGGAGCTGAAGGACATGTTATCTGTCGTCAGTGAGTATTGAGAGAGTATAAGTGGAAAAATTCAATATACCTCCCTTCATTTGGCTTGGCAGAGCCGAGTGAGTGGAAAGACAAAAAGAAGGAAGGTAAATGGAAGACAAATCTGATTGTTCTGTGCATTTCTACATCAGAGGTGGCAGCTGAAGCCAGCTGAGGTACTCTGGCCCCAGGATAGCACCATCCACTTTCATCCTGTATCAATCAGCCAGGACTTCCTATCAATTCTTCTCTCAGTCTCACTCACAAGCCAATGGCTTGGGGTCTACATGTCTTTCTAGGATTGCTATGGCACTGCAGCATGGGTGGGGGGAGTGGGAGGTTGGCAGTGAGGAGTAACACACACACACACACACACACACAGTCCAACTCTGCCATTTATTTAAGGCTTTCCTTTGTAGGATGTTCCCATTCGCCATGACTTGTTAGGATTAAGCACAGGTCAATTGGCTCCAGATTTTCCTGGGACCAATTGTGGCTCATGCAATATAATTCCCCAATACAGGAGCTTACACTCATGACCTGGATGTCTTGTATCCGGAGTGGATCAAAGACTATCAGAAGAGACAGGAGAAGTAAAAACAGCCCTACGCCTGACTCTGTAGAACATATGAAGTGACTAACATCTACTACTCATGCCATTTTTTTAAATAACACTTCTATCCAGTATAATGCAATATAAGGAAAACTAAGCATGCCTCTTGAAATAGAGGCATGTTGTATAAGCAACTTAAGTTGCCAAATATTAAAACATACTATGCCAAAAGGTTGTAAGATAAATGCTAAAGAAAATCTTTGATGTGTTTAGAGCTGGCTTGTTTTCTCTCCTTGGCTTCTTTCTATGAATATAAAGATATTCCCTTTTTCATTTTTAATAGCTATGTATAGCACCAAATAATTTCTTACTGTATTTAAGTATGTTTTCTACTTTACTTGAATGTGGGTTTTTCTGACAATTTACTTCACTTTTAGTTGTAAATGGCTACTTTTTCCCTGATACATTTCACCAGACGCTGCATATTCCAAATGTAACATTTTAATATTAAAAAAAACCCACAACACACAGTTTTGCCATTATTTCTATACAGATTATTTAAATGTTTACCTGAAGGCACTAATTCAAAAAGCCAACTCATTCACTAATGGCACATTGCAGCTTTTTTTTTTTACTTCAACAGAGGAAATATCAAAGATTACTGTGGTAAGAATGGATACTACTATTATTTTTAGTCTGTCAAGTTTATCCTCCCATTTCTGAAATAGCTGTAAAATTGAATATTTATATATAAATGAGAAATGCATTTGGTTATATCACTGACATATATACATTCTACTATGTTTTTGATACCCAAGTAGTTTTTTGATACTTAAGTATGCATAATATCAAATATTTTAAAACTTTTACTCAAACAGATTTTTTTTCATAGTCTACTTTTCTCATATTTTATTTGAGACATAACTCAGTAATTTATTCAAGTACGACTACTGAATACTTTTTACATCATTACTGTGGATGAGAATTTTTTTAAATCCTCAGACTGACTGGAGAGTGACTTCAGTCACTACAGATGGATATTAGCTTAAATCTCCATCTGGTGGTAGTTGTGTAGTCATGTTTTTAGAGCAGTGAGGGGAAAGACAGGTAGCCATGTCATAAGATCCAAAACCCTGTGGTTAGTCAAATATGGATCACTTTCTATCATTAGTCCTTTGGGGCTGTAAATCAGATATATCATGAGAAACAAGAATGACTCAGTGACAGTGGCTAGTGATGAACACAAGATAAGAGAAGAAAACTTGAGCTAGAGGTCAAAGCACTGCCAAAACACTACCCCCTCACTCTATCACTACACCATGTCTGTCTGTCTTTTTTGTAGGCTACACCCCCTTCCTTCCAACCTTCTCCCACTGTCTCACTCCTTCTGACATCTGGATACTGTGTCAGCACAGCTGTGTTCAAGTGGGTTGACATTCAGGCCATGGGGTCTGCCAAAAGCCAAGAGGGTCAGACACCTTCCCCACTACAAAAGGAGTGATTTTAGAAGCCTGGCATCTCCATCTGAGTTTGTTCCAGCCAACAATCCAACTCCCACACACACACACACACACACACACACACACACACACACACACACACACATACACTCAGAGGATCACTGCTTAATCACTGCTTTTTTAAACATATGACTGTTTCTTCTGTCATATGACTGTTTTGCTCATTCTTCAGCATTGTAGAACAACTATTAAACAAAGGCGATAACTATGATTAAACCATCATTTTGCATATGATATTATTTAGACAGAACACTAAAGGCAAGTTGTTAGCACTAATGTTTGCCCACTTGTCTAATTTGCATCAGTTACCATAAAAACACAAAAGGACCACATGCTTCTTGGAGAGCTTTTCAATGACAGGAAATTTGGGCCAAATTTGGCAGGGAGATCAGCAGGGTCTGTAACGATGCCAACTGGATTATTGTCTGGTAAACAAATCAACTCCCAACTGTTATTATTAAATCCTGTGATACAAATATGAGGCATGTACTGTATATTACATAGGGGTGTCATGCAAAGCCACTATCTTTATCTGTAGCCTAAACCAGAATTTTATTTTAATTAAATGTGAATCCTACCAAATAGAAACACTGGAAAACACTAGAAAGAACAGTGCTGCTGGACTAAAAGGTACTTTTTTCATTCACAAAATATAGCAGAGTGTGTCAGCAGAGTGTGTCGTCTGCATAAGCTATATGGAGTGGCGGCTCTGCTGGGAAGTGATGCATTTTAAAAGTTAAGCTGAAATCACATTTCAGTAAAATAAATACAAGTGTATTTCTTTTGTGAATTTTGGGCCAGTTTGTACAGAAATATGGTTTTATTTTGAAACTCAGTACGGCACTTTAGGACATGTGGCTGGAGCAAACCACTATTGAATAGTGTGCCTCCTATTCATATTGCTGTGTTGTTATCCTCAACAGTATTGGAGGCATATTTCACTATTATTTGTTATAAAAGTATGACACCCTGAGTAAATAACATTGTATATAACCAATTTTCAATAATTCACTTCAAATCAAAGTTGGTTTACTTCGACTCCAGAAACTTGGTAATTAACAATGTAATTGTAAATAATTGTCATTCTACTATATGTGAGAGAGGTAGAGAGGCAGGGAATTCCTGAATATAAAGAGAAAGAAAGTGGGTTGGAATCTAATTTTGCTTAAGAAATAAAAAAAATCAAACGATTGAAAGGGACAGCTGCAGTTTAATTGCGGTATGTGATAATCACGACAGTCTGCAAAGTTCTTTTCCTACATGCTCGGCATCACATACCATGAAATAAAATCCCTTTAACATCATAGTCTAGCAGATTATAGGAAACAGTGTACCGTCATCTTTAATTATAAACTGTGGTAGGTTGTATGATGTAACTAAAAAGAGTGCTGTTTCAGTACAATGCAGAACTGTAGCAGTGTCAAAGAAATCACACAGCTGAGGTAAGCTGCCATGTTTTTCCTTTTCTTTTTTTTTCACAAGCTCTTGATTGATAAATGTTGCTGGTGTAGAAGGACTTCCCAGGAGAGCAAGAGGGATCCACTCTGATATGCAGCAAATTTTATAAGTTGCAGCGGTGGGCTTGAAAGTGGTGGGAAGAAACAATCTCAGCCAAGAGCTGGAGTGAGAAATCCATCAGGAATGCACTCCTTCTCATTTTATCCCCCTCCCCATGTCCACCACAGCTGTTGCTATAACTCTACTGTAGTTTCCCTCTTTACTGTTTCAGTTATTTATGTGAGGAGGGGTTGTAGCACAGATTAGATTTAAGAGAGATCTGTTTAGTGATGGTAAATGCTTCACTTTATGTTCATATTTACTAGACACACAAGCCCTTTCATAAAACAGTGACAAGCTGCAAATGCAGTTTCTTTCTATCCAAAAATGAAGAACTGAGCTCTCAATGTTTGTATTTCTCCTTTAGCTTCAGGATCTCTTTTTCTGAAGATAACTGCTGTTTAACATCAGTATTCATAAGTGATTAAAGACATGTATGGTAATGAACAAAATGCCTGGCCATGTTTCTGTATTCTCAGCAGGTCACCGAGATAAGACTGGAAGTCTTAGTGGGGTTTTTTACTATTTGAATGATTTAAGATGAATTTCTATCTCACTATAGCCAGCATCAATAGCACACCTGTGCAGATTCACAAATAAAGGAACATTTACTATTCTCTCATTGTGAGAGCCACATATGGTTCCCCACAGACTGTTACTAAAATAAATATAAATAATTATCTGATTATCTTGTTCTGCTCACTTTCCTCACATATTGAGACTCTTGTGAGCTAATGTTCTTGACGTCTCATTACACGATGGTTCCATAATGTGATATTCTCAATGCAAGCATGTGCACAGGATTGTAGAAAGAGTTGTAGAAAGAGAGGTAGTGTACCTGTACTCGAGCCTCTGTGAGTTTAGTCCTCTGAGCCAGCTCCTCTCGGGTGTAGATGTCAGGGTAGTGTGTCCTTTCAAAGGCCTTCTCCAGCTCCTCCAGCTGCTCAGCAGTGAATGTGGTTCGACTGCGTCTCTGCTTCCTCTTCAGCGGCAGGTCTGGCTCCGAGTCCACATCTGAGCCGTCATCTACACGACTCCCTGTTATTGCCAGAAAGGAGCAGAACTGAGTCATTGTAAAGTTCAACTCAAAATTTGAAATGATAAATATTATGTAACACTCACAAGTAACTCAAGGCTTTTAATCATAAATAATTTCAGGTCAGATTTCACCTCAGATGGATGGAGAATGAGTGACAAGGAAATGAAAATGATAATAACATGACTTTCAAGCAAATATGATCGCACTGTTTGATTATTTATTTGAAAAAAGCAAAGCTTTCGTGAATGCAATTCTGTGGAAGGACAAATCCTAACTGGCCCCGAGGCCCTGATGGAGTGCTGGGGGAGTTAATCTTAGCAGACCACCTTAGCGAGCCACTATTGTTGTGCAATGAAACAAAACTCAAACTGCCTTAATATCCATAGAATTTTATTATGTTGAGTTTTTAAAGCAGGTCTACAATATACCCTCACTGCTTTTAAAATTCAGCCAGCAGACAATCTTCAACACCACAGCTATCCATGTCAATTACAGATAACACACCGCTGTTGTTTAGTGACTCAGTGGAGGAATGTTTTTCAAATTACTAGAGAATGAGATTAAATCCATCACCTAATAGAGGGGAAATGTGTGTAGGTTATAAATGAAGCAGGGAAAGGATGCACAAAAATGACCATTATCATATGTGGAACAATGAGCATATGTTTTAAATTTCACTGTAAGTTCTTATGTTTATTAATGTAATGTAAAACATGAACAAAGCACATTAGTACTGTCAGTAAAATATAATTTGTATAAAATTAAATAATACAGTATCTAACCATATCACCCTTGTTTTTTTATCTTGTTCAAAATTCTCATCAGGCCCTTGAACATTACCTTCAAAGACAGATAAAAGATAAATCTACTTTTTGCTTTATTCTTTAAGTCACATCAAGAGCCTTCACCCATTCCACATTAATGGTATGATAAAGATAGGCTCTAAGAGCTTTTCTGCCTTGAGTTTATTCCTTATTTATTTCCAGTTTGGGCAGCACTGGGCTGATCCTCTAAAAATCCTCCTGGCAGTATCAGGGGCCCAGTGCTGCAGATGCAGGCCTTAATCCAGGCCATGACTTCCCCACAGATTTAAGCCATTCCACATTAGGAACGGCTGAACCCTGGCTCCTCATTGGCCAGTGCTGCCAGGGGCTTCCCAGCCAGCTTCCTCTGAGAAGGGGGCTGATTTTGGAGGAGATGGAACAGGCCATGAGCCACTACATATCAAGTGAACCTGCTACTCCTCCAGTCTCCGCTACTCAGCCCTGAGCCTAGATCTCATCACTCACACTCTTACTCTCTCATGACTGACACCTCCACTTTAATGACAGTTATTACTTTTATCACTCTTTGTGGTGGTATTTGGTATGGAAATGCCTAGCAGGAGGATGGTTCAGGAAGAGGGCTAGATTAGGATTTATAAGAGCTAGCTTCAGGCAATATTATTAGAGAATGATGGAGTTTAATTAATTTGGGACATAAACTGATAGCTCTGACCCACATCTGACCTGTTCAACTCAGTGTTTGTGTTCTGGTTGGAATGACAGATTGGTCCAGTGCCAGGATAAAAATTCACATGAGAGCAGTGAAAACCAGCTGAAGCTGTTCATAGCAACATTTTTGAAATTTACACTAAATCCAGCCCATGCGGCCTGTCAGTATGAAATGGCCTGGCTGTTCTGGATGAATACGTTGGACAGGAATTTGTGAGGTATATCAGTGCTAATGATGACAGCAGCTCATGTTCACTCATGCTCTGATTCAGGACATGTGCTGCCAGAGGGGACTGCAATGAGTTGAAGGTAGCTGAAGGCAGTACAGCTAAATACAAATATCACAGCAAAACATATGCTTATCTTATGAAGTGTAAGAGTGTTATAACTGCTGATTATCAAGGAGTCAGACAGAGTAGGCAAAAAATAAGCCAATAAGCCACGCACTATGGCCCTCTGGTATCAATGGTTGATATCCCTGACCATCTCCTTACCTTCATTCCTAAGTGAAAAGTTTATTCACGATGTATGTCACAAATCTGTTCACTACTGTAAGAATGCATGGCCTTTACAATTGTTACTATGTTGGAGCATGTTTTAGACAAACAGAAAGTGATTCTTATATCTTTATTGCTAAAAACATTAAGTTCTGAATACAAATTAAAGCAAAGAAAGGAAATGTTCAATATCTTGAATATTCAATATTTAACTATTTTAAATTTAATCAAATTTGTGATATTAACTATGTTATCTCTTGAATCAAAAAGCTACAAAAAGGTCAGAATGATCCCTTCCACTGAAGTGTGTGTTTAGACAACATGCCAATGAATTGGATCTAACATGGATCATCAGGTTTTACACAAACTTGTCGATTCTATGCCCATTTGAGTGCACATTGTCATTAAATTCATGTAAATAATTTATTTATATATTTATTCATGTAAATATTTCTATGATTCTACTTTTCACTCGAGCTGTTGCTCATAATGTAATTTGTAATGAAACATTTAGTATTCAAGTTAAAAAGAATGCAAAATGGAAACATTTTCACTAACCGTCTCAGACTTTTGAACTAACTGTATATACTCTACTGTTGGTGGTCGTGATACTGATGCAGTCAAAATAGCATTTGCCCCAAGATTATGGAATTCATATGCATTCTATTTGTTTATTTTTTATTAAATAAATGTATAGAAAAAACTCTGAAAAGTCCAAACCCAGCCTAAATAAAAGTGCATTAAAAAAAATGAAAGCAAAGCCTTCAAAGTGGCTCCAACTTCAGGCCAGCACCACAGTTTAATTAAACAAGGAATTACGGGATTACATAGAGACTCTCATTACAGGCCACTTGAGGAGTCTTCTGGTGGCTGTCTTTTTGTCTCCCAGAGCTCACGCTGCACAGTTCTCAACGGATTACATGTGGCCGTAGGACATGAGGCCGCATTAATTAAATCAATTCCTCTGCCTTTTCTCTTTACAAAGATTCCTTTTCCCCCAAGTGCCACCTCCTCTGAAAAGGGTAAAAATATACTCATATACAAACAGCTCTGTACATGTAGCAAATATCCCTTTGTTGATTTTAGGGAAGATTGTGACAAAGCAGTTTGGCTTTAAGTCGCCATGACAATACTTGAGGCCAGTGCAGAGGTCCATAGATCACCTTCCAAAAGCACCTTCTGAACCCTAGGGGTGGCTGCAGCTTTCATTCCAGAGACAGCATGGAATTTATTTATGCTTTCCTACATGCTGTTGGATTTCAAACAGGGGGAAGAAAATCCACCAATATCCAGTCTTGCTTTGCATTGCCAAACCACATGGTTATCTGGGCAGATTCAGCCTGAGCCAGAGATTGGTCCTCTTAACGTTTCTGATTGCCATTCTCAACTACTCCTCTACAAATTGTCTACCCATTCAAATACCACCCTGTTTTTTTTCTCTCAACCAGCTGCTGAATAAATAAAAGCTGAAGAGATAAATCTAAGCGATGCATTTCGAGAGGCCAGAAGCTTGAGAAAGAGGTGCATGCATGACTGATGAGTATGCGTCCTGCCACATCTCATTCTGCCCTGGTCACAACAATTACAACGTCATTTAGCTGCCACATCACAGCACATGAGCAACCACATGATAGAAAGAGGATAAGTTTGACAGCATGCTCCTGCTGAAGGTCAGTGTCTCTCTGTTCTGTCTGTCTCTCACTATAATGAAGAAGGGATTATGGTAATGAAACAGATGCTGGCGCAGATACAAAGCCCGAACCTGAACCTCATCTTTGTCTCAGAAAAGAGATCCCACAATTGGCATGCCAGGTCCCTTCACACATATGGGCCTATGGCAAGTTCATGGATTTGATGAATGTGTTACAGCATTAATGGAATACAGTAAAACATATGCTACCTAGAAGCTCGGCGCAGGTATGCGGTAAATGGGACAAGATATATCTTTTACAATTCCATCAGGAGTACTTCTTGTGCTGTTCATCTGTCTCTGTGATAATGAGGAGCGTCTTGACTGTAATAAAATGACATGTATTTCTATTTGAAAGTTCAAGGGATGCTGATAAAATGTTCTTGTTTATCATGAAATGAGAGCTTAATTAAGAATTATTGAGAAGGCATTACCCCTTGAATATCCTCCATGGTTTCACTATTTTGTCAAATGCCTAATGTTAGTGTGAACCTGGTTGGAAGCCTAGTGAGTGATTAAGAAAATAATTTAAAATGCAATTTTTATTTCTTTATCAATTGGAACAAAAACGAACTTCAGATTAGACTCCCAAAGGACAAAGTATACTATCTTGTTGCATTGAAGTCATTTGACTCCTTGTTCAGGTTGATTGCTCACTATGGGAGTGGCACTGCTTGTTGGATTTCGCAGCACAATTAATCATAGCCTATAACCAGCAAGGAATTTGATTATTGAGTCATACCTTCAACATCAAGTGAGCCAAAAAATATTCAACTGGAAAAATAAAAAAGTACAGCAATCCTTTCAAAGCCTTTTCACTACATAATGTGTGTTATTGAACATCGTCAGCCCTAGGCTGTAGAGCCCGTTAAAAATGGCCAAGTCCAGGGTGGTGATTAACTGCTATGGGTGAAGTGTGACTGGGGCCAAAGAGGAGTCATGACCACCCAACACAAGCTCCTCTCTTCTATCTTTCCCATCAACTGCCAGCACCGTTAGTGAAGCAGCAGATGGGATATTCATCATCACAGCCACACGTTCCTCCTCTCAGCCCTCTTTTCAATCTCGCTCTCCTTCAGTCGCTCCTGCCGGCAACTAAAAGGGCCTGAGGAAATGTGGCACTCCACAGCTGCACATTCTTGAAAGGGCATTGCACTTAGCACGGTGGCAAACATTTACACATTTGTCTTCATCAGGCCTGGCAGTCTAAACAACATTATAGCTTGTGTCACACATTAGCCAGGGCACATTATTGCTTTCCTCATTTCTAACAAGCGACGATTAGCAAATTAGAGCAATACATTCGGCCTCTGTTAGCCATGGAAAGTAATGAGCCATGGCATGGAGCCTCTGTCTATATACTCTATGCACTACAGAAACTATTATTTACAATCCAAAGTGATTCTTCAGAAGGCCACCCCTGTTTTTTAAAGAGCTAATTCTAATGCAACGATTTGTTAAGGAAGAAAACAGATGGGGGTTTTTTTCATTATGTGCAAATTCACAGCAGAGGCAAATCCATTCAAATCACCCTCAGCCCTGCCTCACAATAAATGTAAACCACCACTATCCATTTCACTTTAAAGAAACTACACCAAACCTGCCAAAATATGTGTTCTCATCAACCACTGTAATCCAGCTCCAACCTCTCTCCAGTTTCTCTCTTGTTTTCACAGTTGTTCCAGTGTCCTCTTTATGGGTCAGTTGGAGAGCAAGGAAGAGGGAAGAAATACTGTACAAACAGACTATTATAATCTCCTATCTCTGATGTGCATCTGCTACAGAACAGTCCATGTGGCTTGAGGGCTGGATTTAAGCCGACCTGTCGATTCTAACGTCTGCGTAAAGAACTGAAATACAGCAGCAGAAGGAGACAGAGGTGCAGACTGATTGAAGGATTAAAAAAATATAGAAAAATACCAAACAATACATTAGAGTCTGGCTGAAACCAAGATGGGGATTTATGCAGAAATTAGGTTTGCTGTACTTTATAAATGCAAAACAATTATGTAAATGGCAATGTGTACTGGAGAAGGACATACAGTATACAGTGAGTGATTGTTTGGACACAGAGTTTGTTTCATTTTAATATTTTACTTTGATTTCTCTAACTGCCCAAAGCGTAATATTTTAGTTTCATATTTTTTTTAAAAATCTAAATTTTTCAAACCTCCACAGTATGGCTAACTTTTTAAGACAAGCTGGAAAATTGCAATGCCAGTGTGTTTAGGCATGATACTCCTTATAGCCAATGTCCATTCCTTTCATTCCATGGGCTAAAAGCACATCCTCAAAAAAAAGAAAAAGAAGAAGAAGCTGCATAAGGAAACAGAAAAAAGGAAGAAAAGGGGGGAAGGCTATAATCTCCAGCTCCCACAACAAACAATTAGCTCTCTTTTCTTTCTGTTGCTGTGCACAAAAAAAGTTTGGAGGGAAAAAGGGAAAATGTGAAGGAGAGGTGATGGGTGATGCTCTTTTATAGGTCTTGTCATGTGCTTGAAGGCTCAGTGGTCTTTTTGTCCATTGCCTGTGTGTGTGAGTGTGCTCACCTTAAACAACAGAGAGCCTCGGGGGCCTCCCTGGCCTTTCAGGCCCAATAGAGGCAGCACCTTAGGGGACCATTTAAGCCTGAAAAGAAGGCTGAAAACCCTGCACAGCTCTGTGGGGCATCAATAAATGCTGACATATTGACTTTCTGTGCCCAAGCGCCACTGGAAAGTGCTGCCTGCATATTAATCCATTAAGGGGTTGGGGAGAAGGCCGGCACCATGGAGAGAGGGGGGCTGGCCAAGGATGGCTTGTGTCTCTTAGGTTTTGAATGTCCTGGAATGTGGCAGCCGCATGTTTGGTCTACTAAAAGGTTAAGAAATGAGCCATAATCTAGAAAACTTTGAGTAAAGTCATCTGTGTCTGGTTTGAGTTGTAGTAACACCCGAGAGACAGATTTTTGCCTTGTTTGCATAGCCTCTTGACATTTCATCACCACATTTTAAGTGAACATAAAAATGTCTGAGTGGCTTGTTCAGTCCCTGTTCTGAAATTTAAGTCTGTGCTCTAAGAATCAAATTTCTTAATATCACTTCAGGCCATATGAGGTGATGGTAGAATTTCCTTTTGCTCGTTACATGAAAAGTGGACTCCATTTGCTGGGAAATGCTGAGGCAGTCAATATAAAACAGAGAAAGTTGTAATTCAGTTTCTACCTGCCAGCATTGTTCAGACTGCAAGTGAAAAGCAGGTGTCCATTTGCACCAGCCTCATTTGCTCTTTTTTAATACTGAATTCATTTCCTGGGATATGGATCATAGTAATTGAGGTCAAAAGCAATCGAAATGGTGGAACTTAATCAAATTTCTAAAAGCAGGAAGAGATTCAGAAGAAAATCAGACCTTTAAACTTGCATGCCTTAATTGAATTCCACTTTAATACATTCCTCAAAAAAGAGTTTACTTGCAAGGTGCTTGGAAAATGTTTCCAAAATTTCAGAACAGCACCACCAGAAAGGTTTTCTGTGTTTGGATATTATAATGTATAATGTATATTATATAAATTTATTTGATACATTTAAAAATACTCCTACACTAGATAGGAAAATCAGTGCTAACATATTCATGTCAAACACACTGCAGGCAAACTTAATCTAAAACCTTTTACAAAAAAAAATCTAAAGCATTCTACCCTACAATGATGGAAATTCCAGGGAGCTTCCTGAACCTGAAGCTTTTTGGATAATCACTAACATTTTAAACTGATAATAACTATTAAAAATGCATTTGTTGCGAAGGCATTATGTCTTAGAAAGTCGTTATCTGCACATTCCTATAACTGCAGCATTTGTGACTCTCTCTCAGAGATAAATAAAAAAGTGCTGACTGTCAGCTCTACCAGCGATTTAGCTTTAAGATTTAAAAATAAATCTTAATATATAGATGCACGCACCAAGTGGACAGCCTGAGGCTTAAATCTAAAACATTTTTTTATTATTAAATGTATAATCTTTTTTTAAGCAGATTAATAAACACGATATTTACTTTTTTCCCTTTTGAAAGAATGCAATTTGGGCTCAATGAACCTCCTTAGAGATTATAGTGCTTTATAATGTGGCCTGATACAGATGCATGAAACTAAGAAGAGGTTTCCTTTAACAGCCTTTCAGAAATCTCGAGATCAGCATTTGAATATCAAGTCAATATTAGTTTTTAGTCAATATTATTAACACAGCATACTAAATACCTATATTATCTAAGGACTTCTATACACAGTATAAACCGTCTGTGAAATCAAATTCAATCTTTCTTACTCAAACACTGAACAACAAAAAAATACAACACTTACTGCTTTAATAATAAGGGGTATTTCAGAGCAGTTATTTAAAAGAGTAACACAAATGAGGGAGAAAATTAGTGTAAAAAATAGCCTGAGCCCATTTCGAAGCTGCATGGGGAGACGGGAGCAGGTCCTTTGTCACTCTCACACTGCCCAACGCGTTCACATTTTAAGATGGTGGAAAAAATCTGAGCACATTTCTGATTTGTAACACTCTAGGAACATGCTTATTGTCTTTGTGTGAGCGCACGACTTATAAATAAGGCTAATGAAGAATCTTGTGGTGAAGCCGCTAAAGAGCATATAATGGGAAATTTTATGGCCTTAAGTAGCGTGGGCTAATGCTGATTTTTAAGCTATTGGACTATGGTGTTAGCTGCTAATCATAGGACTGATGCAGGACAAATGCCTCTCCACTTAATTAGTGCTAGACATTACATGGGCCATGCTTCCACTGTCATCTCAATCGGGCTGAAATTTTAGCCTTTGCAAACTGGAGGCATGCATAGTTGAACATCTTTTTATGAATTAAAAAAAAAATTAGGGCAGAGCTGCACAAATTGGAGACACTTTTCATTGAGAACAGGTCTGATAATCTTCTGTCAGTCACCACCTTTTCTAAGCATTTGGCTTTGGTCTATTTTAATTTGAACCATAATGGTGGGATGATTTGTTTGGTGACATTTGAAAAATAAATACTCATTTCTTAAAAACAAAAATTAAATTTTGCATGCGCTAAATGATTATTTTGGTTGTGAAAAAGCATAGCATACAATATTTTCAACATTTTTGTAAGATGAGAACTGTATCCTTGCAATAAATGCAGCCTGAGGCTTCAATTCAGCTTGGCTCTGCTGTAATAACTATCAACATCTACAAGTTTCCATAGCTTTGGAGACTCATGCGCCCAGATGATCCAAAAGCAAACACTCTATAAACAATACCTATTTGTCCAATCAACAAAACCATTTTTGAAAAGTGTTTCTATACTCTCAGATTATAAAACCATTACAGGGCAAAAGAATGCCAAGCATTGTCAGTGTCTGTGTCAATCACTGCCAATTTCATTGGCAAACAAACATATAAAATAAAAAAAAGTAAGTGGACATTGACCTTTTTATGCAAGTTATTTAGCCAAAACTTTGAAGTTTATCTGCACAGAGGTCTACATAAGGTTATTAATAGATTTGTGAAAATTGATAAAACATTGTTGCTTGGACCCATTGTTGTGTCCAGATTCTGATAAATGCAAACACAAAAATGGACTAAACATTTTTGGTCAATTCAAATATTTATTGAAATCAAAATTTTGAATTTAAGAATGCTCAAACGTGTCGCTTTAAAAGGCATCACTGTACTGTACTGTCATGGTGTTCACAAAATGCCATTTTACGTAACCTGGCTTCTGTATAATAGTTCTGCTGTTGACTTGATCACCTTGCATGTACATCTTTGCTTTGTTAAATCTATTCACATCATATCCAAATAGCAGCACATGTCAGAGCGAATGGACTGCCGTCCCTGCCACCATGTCCTGCAGGACACAACTCTTGTGAAAGTGTCACAAATCACAACACCCATTCTTCTTTAACAACAGCACGTTACACACAGAAGGACTCTTTTGTTTTTGGGTACATTTTTCTTGTTTGTGATAATTGCTTAGACCTGAAGGCACTCTAATGGGTTAGAAAGTCTGCTTTGAGTGGTCAATAAAAGCAAAGTGCATACTTATTATATTGTAGTATATCTGTACATTAAAAGACCTAGATGGTAACAGACCAGTATGCCATAAACTCATATACTATTTAATTCCCACCAATAACATTTTAATGACCTGCCACATTTGTTGATTTAAACTTTTTTGCCTAAATATAATCTAAAGACATTATTACTGCAATAATTTACACACCTAAAATGTAAAATTAAATATTTATTTTGCCTATTAATACTTTCCCTATAGTAGAGATCACTTAAGCTTAAATTATAACATCTAATCATTTCACGAGAGAAATAGCTTTGACAAGCAGCAGACAAACATTTTGAAACCTTTAAACCTTTCTGCAGCAGTCAAAGAAATGCAAATCCTCTAACTTGCATTAAGACAACATCCAATGCTACAAAAAGCCAATTCCAAGTCACTCACTTGGAAAACAGTCTGTTTAGGGTCTTTAAAAAAAAGGGTTGACCCTTTTCTTTTTGCACTTGAGATTACCATACTTCTCCCAGGCCCGTGACACCTGCTGCCCACTGTGGGCGTGCAGAACACAGACTTTTACTTCAAGCAGTCTAAAGACTGCAGCTCAGCGTATTGACCAAGGGCAAGAGTGCCCAGCTTGGAGCCCTCCTACTGCAGATGTACATTAATGCAGGAAATATACTGATCCCTGCAGCCAAAAAGAAAAGGCTCTCCTTTTAACATGCTGTTGTCTGACTTGATCATGTCAGTTTGATAGAACCCATTGAAACTTATTCATGCACCCGCCTTTGAGGAACAATGGCAGCCAGTTTATAAACTGTCCCCTTGCTTGCCTAAAGGCTTTGGGGCCTTTTGTTTCGCTCCTCTTAATAAACTTTTGGAGGAGTTCATCAACCTGCCTGAATGGTCAATGTAGAAAAGCCAAAAGACACCAAACAAGAGAGTGTCCCCTTTTCTCTCTCTCATTTAGAGTGACTGTATTTAAGTTGGCTGTGGAGGCTCTGAGACAGCAGAATGATCTTTGCTCAAACAAATGGTTGGACCATTGAAAGAACAAAAGTGGTTTTAGAAAAGAATAGAAGAGTGTTGACTTTTTAATTTCTTTAAGCTGGAAAAAAAAACTTTTTGTGAATACTAGGCTAATACAGTACTACAGAGCCTGAAGTAATCCTGAAAGGTGATTTTATTTTATTTTTTTATCTTGTGCGCACAAGATGTTATCTTGTGGGAACAAGTTATTATCTTGTGGGAACAAGTTATTATCTTATGCACACAAGATAATTATCTTGTACACACAAGATTTAAAAAAATCACCTTTCTACACTTCAGGGGCACTAAAAATAACATGTTATTTTTAAACTGAAACATTGTTTACTTTGGCTACTGATTTTAAATTCAGTATAGTCTTATGGAAAATATTAAATTGTTCAGACAAGTAACACATTTCTATACAGACTAACATTTTATAGAATAAAGTAAAATCAGAGGAAGGAGTCAAATGGGTTCATTTTAAAATGTTGAAGTGTTTGAAGTGGATTACTGGCACTTTTTTTTTTCCTGACAGGAAAATGACATCCAGGCAAAAATAATTCAGGGTTTTTTGTTTGTTTGTTTGTTTGTTTGTTTGTTTGTTTGTTTTCCTGCACCTTGGGCGTTGTGTGCAGTAGTGATAGAGAAGTGCTTGTGATGGATGTAGGTTCCTGTTTCAGTTTCCCTAAACTCAGCTTTGTAAACAAAGATGATCAATTCTAAATGTATAGGCTAAATGCTACTTTTCACTCAGAGACACACTTGGGTTTTATAGCTGCCCTGGAGCAGCTCTTCGCCTGGTCAGTCTTGTGGAAGAAGTGCCTTTTGTTAGCTGATCAGCGTCCCATCGGCTCTCCACAGAACACTCTCGGCATTTTGTCGGCGAAAATGAAAGCGGGATTAACGACTGGCTACTGAACTCTCCATGGCAAAGGAGTGGGACTCGACCCACCCACCCCGTCCCTCACCCCATTTAAAAAAACCTTCCACTTTGGTAACTCCTCTTTTTGGTATATTTGTATTCCCAAAGAGACCATTAATGCCGTTAGAAAGCGAAACGAACAATAGACTAACTCAAAAAAAAAAAAAAATCAACAAGTTTTCCAAGCTCTTTCCTGCAAAGCTGGCGTCCACACTGTCTCTTGGCTTCATATAAGCTACCTGCTAATTACAAATTACCACACACTCTTTTTTTAAGGAAGCACAATTGTCTCCGTGATGTTAAAACGACCGAATAATTAGCTGACATTAATGAATCTAGTTCAATAGCCTGGTCAATTTGGTTCATTATTGATTATTTTAACAGCCGTTTGTAGCTTCTTTAAGCTACAGTATCGAATATTCTGGATTTGTAATGGCGCTTGTTCTCTGAGGTGCCTGAAACAGAAACACTATTTAAGCTTTTATTTGGCTCGGGGCACCAAGAGTTCTCTGCGATGCCAGTTTTATGGTTCCGCATCCAGCACTGAAGGTGACTCAGGCGATCAAAACCACTTTTGTGCCACTACATAGGAAGCCCGAAGGCCAACACTTTTATTGCTGTCAGCAGGAGTTTCCCTTGTCGTTTGTTCATGTTGCTCTTCAGATGTAGGAAGACGCGGTGCACAGCGCGGTGCCAGTCTGCATGAAGTGTTTCAGACCTGCTCCTTCTGAAGCACCAGCCTTCAAAATACACTCACATCAAGTACTGATGCTTACATTCCAACTTCAACGTTTAGTTCAATTATAATGGCAACGATGTGATATGGGGTCTTTATGTTCTTGATGTTAATGAAGGGTCAGTGATTCTGTGCTCAATATTACTTGTGACACAAAGTCCCCGTGTCTTATAGCCTAAACTTTAACCCCAAACCGAATGACTCTATTACATACAACGTTCAAAAGTCTTAGGCAAGAAATCGTGTAGAGTAAAGATGCCTTCAAAAGTAAATAAATTAAATGTTTCTACATTTAAAAATCAGGCTACGTAAAGAGCAGTAAACAGTCTGATAAATGAAACAAAGTCAATATGTTTTGCTTAAAAAATAATAGTCTCAGGTAGCCTACAATGTGTGCAGTTTTATAAGGAAATGAGTTGACAAGTTTTACTGAGCATCTTGCAGAACCAGCCACGGTTTATTTTTTCTGAAGACTTTGACTGTCGCACTTGCTTCTTGTTTTTGCAGCAAAACCCAATAACCTTCATTATGTTTTTTTGTGCTCTCTTATGTAATATGCTGCCTTCTTTCCTAGCATACAAACATTTTTCTCTAACATTTAATTTTGTGCTTGAAAACTAATGTTTGGAAATCTAAAATGTTTTTATACTGACTCGAGAATGTAGAAGTCATACAATAAAAATCCGTAACAAAGTTTGTACTAAAAAAAAAAAAGACGTTTGCACAGTACTGTACATATAAAAATAATAAAATTCGATATAAAACCTTGAAAATATATATATTATTTCGCTGAGATAGCACCCAATCTCACACAGCAAGAAAAATTTTAATTAATAGACAGGCAGGTTTGAAGGCAGCCCTGGCACTCCGTAATATGATGAACTCTCATTGTCGTGGTGTCACCACAAGTGTTTCTGATAAGCACAAGCGCCCAAGGATCAAAAGACTTTAAGCCTCTCGATTTCCCCCAAGCCACCTCCACCTTCTCCACAACCTGATGTCTGTTTCCTTCCCTCTCTCGTGACTTTGAATATACACGTAGAAAAGGAGTTTTTGCTGTAAATACAGGATCTGCCCCGGGTAACAGCCAGCAGACCTGTTTAAAATAGGGGATGTAGCTTCTATATTACATTATGCAATGATGAGTGGGTCTCGCAATTGATGTCGGCTAGTGTGTTTTACTAGTAACTCCGGCTGCTTTAAAATGTATCCAATTCTATAAAATGTACATGAAATACATTGTGCTCGTGCTCCAGGAGTCAAAGTGGTCTTTACTATGCAGTTAGAAAGCAGCTACATTAATGAATAAACATTTGAACTACCGGGCAACATCGAAAATGTAAACTCTTTTTTTTATGGACATTACTATTATTAAGTATGTCTATTAACCAAGCACAAATCATTTGCAACATTTTTGTTAGATTAAAAAAAAAGCAGCTAGAAAGCTTGTAAACTTGTGCCAGATGTTTCAGAAGGTCTGAATTAAAAAAAAAACTGTTAGGAAAACAGTAAGAGAAACTGTGTGTGTGTGTGTGTGTGTGTGTGTGTGTGTGTGTGTGTGTGTG
>JAOTRR010000020.1:10054427-10073538 GCA_028570945.1 Gogo arcuatus | reverse complement strand
TGTATATGTATGTATGTATGTGTGTGTGCATACATATGTGTGTGTGTGTGTATGCATACGCATGCTTTGTTTTACTTAACGGATTGGGACTTTAATTAAAATACACTTTGAATAATTACATTGCTGGTACTTATTCCATGCAGGAGGCCTGCTCTCTCCAGTACTATTTTCTGATTCTCTGGAGAATCCTAGGAGTGCTTCCCCCATCCAAAGCTTATATTGAGCAACTAAAGACGGGTAACAGTGACCCCAGTGAGAGTGACATCCTGCACACACTTAGGTGGTCATCTCGATTAGGTGTCAGCACATATGTTAACTGGATTAAGGTAGGTTCTCCAACATCATATGAGCAAATGTTTGTTTTTAGTTCTCTCTCATTTCCATTGTTCATTCTTCACCCCAATCAGGAGAACTTGGTGAAGCAGGGAGTGAAAGCAGATCATGCCACTTCTTTGGTTGAAGTGGTCTCTTCTAAGTGCAGTGCAGTGAAATATGATGTAGAGATTGCAGAGGAGTACATTGCTAGACAGGTAATGGCCAAATGTTTCGAAATGAAGATTCTCTTCTATTACTCAGGATGAGTGCAATACTAAAGAACCTCTTCTCTCTCCTTTTTTAGATCTCATCATTTTGTTGTGTGGATCCCAACAGCATCGTATCTCTTCACCAGATTCCTTCCCTTCAGATCATTTACACACTGGACGCCGTAATCTCCAAAGTGCAGGTCTCCCGTAATGAGCATTTCTCCAAGGTGGCAGCAGAGACTGACTTGCACAAATCTTTTGAGGTCACCAAAAATCTGCTGCCTGCCACACTGCAGCTTATTGACATCTACACAGCCTTCACAAGGTCCATACTATATTTGTGGCTTGTAATGAGGGAGGAATGGTGTGTTGTTGTTGTTGTTGGTTCCCCCCCCCATTACAGAATCAGGATTCACCTGTGTGAGCTGACACACTACCTCTTTTTTTTGTTTATCTGAGTGAACCAAACTTGTTTTCTTGTCTGGTTTACCCGGATAGATCCTACTTGTTAATGAGCCTCCCTGAGGATGGAGAGAACAAGCCTACAGAAGCCAAACTACAAGGGTATGCTGCCGTGTTGTCTATTGGCTCCACACGCTGCAAAGCTAATCAGCTTGGTAAGGGTACTGTGCATTTGCACAGGACATTCTCTCTCTTTTTTTTTTCTTTTTTTTTCCCTTTTTTAAAATAAATAAAATAGACCTGCACAAATTTGCAAACAATATTGAATATTTTACTGTTTTAAGGGAATACTTTAAAATAAAAGGTACACAATTTTTCCTTGACCTAAACAAAATTGACCAGCTACAATATGTTTTGTCTCTGAGGTGTACTTTTTTTTTTATTTTTTTATTTTTTTCTTTCTTCCCCCCCGCCCCCCACTTTTTTTAAATTTATGCACTGGATCTGTTAGGCTATGTAGCTAGCAAGTAACAGATGGCATTTTAGATGCCAGACTTGTTATGGCTAATTTTATTTTGGACATAAGGTTTGTGTAAATTTCATTTTTGGCCAAACTTTTACTTTGTGTTGCATATGCATTTAAAATGTATGATGAGTAGATTAACACTGCCCAGCCTGAATAGGTTATTTTAATTAACAAGTCAGATAAACGTCACCTTCATGACCCTGAATTTGTGTACCAATTATCCATAAAATCTTACTACTACAAAAAAAAAACCTCAAGTATCTCTCTCTACATGTATCATATAAGGAAAAAATGGCTTAATTGCTTGCTGTGGCTATTTATATTTTTCTGGTGGAAGTGGAATTCTAGGTTTGGGCTAAATTATAATTTATGGTTCTTATATACTAATGTTTATATTAAAAATGTATACTAACTGCAGCTAAAATTGTTATTTCAGGTCCGTCAGTTATGCAGAATCTGCCACCTGCCCTTCAGACTCTATGTGAGACGTGGAACAACATTCACACTAACGAGTTTCCCAACATTGGCTCCTGGGTAAGTGTCCTCCTGCCAGTCCAGCTTATGACTGAATAAAATGTTTTTTTTTCTCAGCAACAGGCTTATTCTAAGTATTTTGTCCCCCGCAGCGAAATGCTTTTGCCAATGACACCATTCCCTCAGAGAGCTACATCAGTGCTATCCAGGCAGCCCACCTTGGTACGCTCAGCAACCAGTCTTTACCATTAGCGTCCTCCCTCAAACACATCCTGCTCACACTGGTGCGCCTCACTGGAGATCTCATTGTGTAAGTTGCATAAACTCTTACGTGTACACCTGCATTTTAACACATCCCCGCCCCCCCCCCCCCCCCCCCCCCAATCCAAGAACTTGAAATGCGTTGTGTAAAGTGAATAAGACTAGGCACATTTTTGAGCCCATTGGCACATAAATGTGATTTCCTATAGGACAGAGGAGCTGAACCCTCCCCAGGTGATCCGGACACTGCTGCCATTGTTGTTAGAGAGCAGCACAGAGAGTGTTGCAGAGATCTGCAGTACCTCGTTAGAGAGAATCCTGGGCCCTGCCGAGTCAGATTCATTTCTGGCCCGGGTATATGAGCGTCTCGTCACCGGCTGCTACAACATCATTGCCAACCACTCTGACCCCAGCAGGTGAAATGGGAGATGTTTAATGTCATCTAAGATCTAAAGTATAGAGTTAACTTTGAATATTATTGTGATCATTGTCTCTGGTTGTCTTTCAGTGGTTTAGATGAGTCTGTGTTGGAGGAGTGTTTGCAGTATCTGGAGAAGCAGCTGGAGAGCAGCCAGGTCCGCAAAGCCATGGAGGAATTCTTTTCCTTCAGGTACTACGCATCTTAACACTTTTTTTTTTTTTTTTTTTTTTTTTCTTTTTTCCCCCCCTTATCCCCAGAGAAATAGCTTGTTTTAAAATGAGCATCACTTTTTCTGCAGTGGTGAACTGGTACAAATTATGATGGCAACTGCAAATGAAAATTTATCTGCCAAGTTTTGCAACAGGGTTCTGAAGTTCTTCACAAAGCTTTTCCAGCTCAGTAAGTCATACAAAACAGTAGAAGACTGATTTCTAGGCCACACACTGTCTAGTATATCTAATGTACTCCTTTCCATTTGTTCTATGTAGCTGAGAAGAGCCCCAACTCAAGCTTGCTGAGTCTGTGTGGTTCTCTGGCACAGCTGGCCTGTGTGGAGCCAGTAAGGCTGCAGGCCTGGCTCACTCGAATGACCGCCTCACCACCCAAAGACTCAGACCAGCTGGACACAGTGCAGGAGAACCGGCAGCTGCTGCAGCTCCTCACTTCTTACATTGTGCGAGACAACAGCCAGGTGGGTGAAGGCGTGTGCACCGTGCTGCTCAGTACCCTCATCCCCATGGCCACGGAGATGCTGGCAAGCGGAGATGGAGCTGGCTTTCCCGAGCTCATGGTTATCATGGCCACGTTGGCCAGTGCTGGCCAAGGAGCAGGACATTTACAGTTACATAGGGCTGCTATTGACTGGCTCAGTAGATGGTGAGTCATTAAAAGGATGATGTTTCTTCCTTACCAAAAATAATTTCTGTATCAATCATGTACATTAAGAGTTTGTCTAATGTCATAAAATACTCTGCATTATGGCTCTGTCACACACTAGTGATTTCTCTATATACCCCAAAAAAGTAATGTTTGTTTTTTGTTTGTCTCCCCCCCCCCCACTTTAGTCCCTGACATTGTTGAATGTGTGTGGACACTACAATTAAATTAACATTATTATTATTTTATTTCTTTCAGTAAAAAATATTTATTTCAGAAGAATGTTGTGGAGAAAGTGACCGCCAATGTTTCACAAGGAAAAGTAAGCATAACAATAACAGTTTGTACAAACACTGGTCTTTAAACAATCCAAGTAGGGAACTTTTCTGAAGTCTGCTGTGGGTTGGGATGTTTATTTTTCAGCACACCAGCATGTTGGAGTGTGCATACCACATAATCTCATACCTGGCAGATGTGATGAATGCACTAAGGCAGAGCAGTGGTCAGGGCCCATCCCAACTCTTGATGGAGGGAGAGGAGAAGGCCATTGAGGTGGACTCAGACTGGGTGGAGGAACTGGCTGTGGAGGAGGAAGACTCACAGGCTGAGGATTCGGTCAGAAAATTGTCTGCTGTCAGGGTTCATGAGTTCTACAATATAGTTTTCTGCTTTCAAGAGGGTTAAAAACCCTAAAGTGAGGCTGCCTTTCAGGACTTCATGCTATTAGAAGCCTAATTCTTGCTTCTGTTTGGGTTTTTTTTTTCTAGGATGAGGATTCTCTTTGCAATAAGCTTTGTACCTTTACCATTACACAGAAGGAGTTCATGAACCAGCACTGGTAATGGAAGAACTAGCCATCTACTATATGCACCCATCCCCCCCTCCAGTGACACACTATACTGATCTAAAACTGCAGCCCTGCCCTTACCGCTCTCCTTTCCCTATACAGGTATCATTGTCACACCTGTAAGATGGTGGATGGGGTAGGTGTGTGTACAGTGTGTGCCAAGGTCTGTCACAAAGACCATGAGATCTCCTATGCCAAATACGGCTCTTTCTTCTGTGACTGCGGGGCCAAGGAGGATGGCAGCTGCCAGGTGAGACCGAATACTTCAAGTCATCATGGGAAAAGAACAACAGCGGTAACTTTGGCTTGCAAATCAGTTATCATTGAAAGTCATGAGTTCATCCCATTTTTTTTCCTTCAGCCCATCAGGATTTTCAATATCTTTCATGAATCATCATATTTCTTTCATGTCAACTTGGAGATACTTTTAATTGGCAATTCACTAAAATATTAGAGCACGTTTCCTTATCATTTTAGCAGTATGATACATTTCCCTTGATATTTAAATATTTTAGCTATGGACATGTTAACATTAAACCATTACATCTCATGCATGTCCCTTTAAGCCTGGATTATAATTGGTTTTAAATATGCATACGTAAACACAAGATGGCTGTGGCATGTATCCTGCAGTCGTTTGGAGTGTTGCTTGTGTACGTTCTCAGAAATTAATGCTACATATCAACGTAGTGCAGTGCCAACATACTCGGTGGCATCATGTGACACTGTCTCTGCAACAGACTAAACAAACTGGTTTTGTGTTTCAAATCACATTCTTGTGTACAATTCTACAGGTACTAAAACTAATCGTTTTACCCATTATGATTAGTGTTTGAATTTTAGAAACCTCTCATCTAGACATCAAACCTATCGAAAGTCTCTCTTGCATACCGGTTTTCTGGATCTTCTAGATTATTAAATACTTTTGAATATAAGGTCGTAATTTTCGACTTGAGATGCAAATAATGACTGTCATGATGACGGCGAAACCGAGCTCGTCAGTGTGTTTAACATAGCTGTGCATGAAAGTACTAAACATTTTACAGCTTTACTTGGAAACCTGACGAACAGGATGTTTTAACTCTGTGCCATCTAGTGGATGTTACTTTTAATCCACTTGATTGAATAATCTGCGTCCGTAATGTACGCAGATGAGAATGTGAGCAATGCTGTTTGTATTGTTGCTGCTTCTGCACACATTCGCGAAGTCGCATGTCAATTATAATCCAGGTCTTAATGGAATCCCAAAGCATGTAAAACTAATCAGTATGTTCAGTTAACTCTGACATGTACTGTTAAAAATCAAGCTTGGTCTGTTAACTCCTCTTGTACTTCATGGTACCCCATTTAACATTAATAGAAATGACTTAAGTATTTTAAATACATGTTTTGTCTATGTATTTGAAATTGGTTCCATATGTGTTTGTTGCCCAGGCTCTGGTGAAGAGGAGCCCCAGCAGTGGAATAAGCTCTACTATGAAGGAGTCTTCAGCTTTCCAGAGTGAGCTACGCATGCCTGAAAGTGCCATCCGGCATCAGAGTGCTTCACCTGCTGACAAGGGCAAAGTCACCATCTGTGATGGCAGGAGCAGCGATGAAGAGAAGCCCAAGAAAAGCAGTGTGTGCAAAAACATTGAGGGCTGCAGAGAGGATCTTCTAGCCCAAGTGGTAAGAGTGGTTGCTACATGGGATTCTGCTTGGCGTCAAGGAGGAAAAAAAAAGTTGTTGTTGCTTGCAGTGAATTAAGTGGATTTCCAGACAACTATTAATAGCACTTTTGTCTAGCAAAGTGGTGCATAGTGTGTGTGTGTGGTGTTTTTTTAATATGAAAAGTTATGTAACCATAACGGATCACTAGATTCTGTTTTCTAATTGAGCATACACTTCCAGCTGGCTAGCTAGCTATTATGGTGTTTGCAAAAAAGATTAATTTCATGCAAATGTAAGGATATCCACACTAATATCCGCAGTTTAAATCAGGTGTGAGTGGTCTGTTATGGTTACACTCTGCACTTTTTTTTTTTTTTCCCCTCCCCTCTTGGAGAAACACTGCATCACTGGAATCTTTGGTGGCTTGATGTTCTTTATATTACACTTGCTTATAAATGTAAAGATGTTTATTTTTGTCTAGTATTTGGTTTTGGTGGGGGTTTTTTTGCGTTTTTTTTGTTGTTGTTTGAACCATTTGCCTATTTCTTGTTTGTGTCTATCAGGCGACTTCGTCAACGGCAACCCTAGTGCTGGACCTGCTGAACTTCCTGATGGATGCCATCCAGACCAATTTCCAGCAAGACTCAGCTGTGGGCAGTAGCAGCCGTGCCCAGCATGCTCTCAGTGAACTGCACACCCAGGATAAGACTGTAGAGATGACTGACCAGCTCATGGTACAAACGATGTCATAAGCACCAGCAAGGAGTCTGGATGTTACAGACTTTAATTTGTTGACTGAATTGTTGCTCAGTACAAACACTCCTGTCTGTAAATATGTTTAAGAGTTGTTCTTTGTGTGTTTGTGGCTTGTCAAGGTTCCTACTCTGGGCTCTCAGGAGGGTGCATTTGAGAATGTAAGGATGAACTATAGTGGTGATCAGGGCCAGACCATCAGGCAACTCATCAGTGCTCACGTTCTGCGTCGTGTGGCCATGTGTGTGCTGTCTTCTCCCCATGGACGCAGACAACACCTTGCTGTCAGCCATGAGAAGGGAAAGGTAAGTTTAATGATGATTATGCCTGTTAAAGGTTTCCCATCAAGCTGAAAATATGACATTTTGTAACTAATTTTTTTTTTTTCCTCAAAGATTACAGTCTTGCAGCTGTCAGCCCTCCTGAAGCAAGCTGACTCCAGTAAGAGGAAACTGACTCTGACACGCCTGGCCTCGGCACCTGTGCCCTTCACTGTCCTCAGCCTGACTGGAAACCCATGTAATGAGGACTACCTGGCTGTTTGTGGCCTCAAGGTAATGCAAGTCGCAAATATATGTTTTAATATGAACTCTTTTAATGGATAAAATGCTTGAGCTACATCTGTCCATTCTTGTGTGTCTCCAATTTGCAGGACTGTCATGTCCTCACGTTCAGCAGTACAGGATCCGTGTCAGATCATCTGGTACTACATCCTCAGCTGGCAACCGGCAACTTCATAATCAAGGCCATCTGGCTGCCTGGATCTCAGACAGAACTAGCTATTATCACAGCTGACTTTGTTAAGGTTAACCATTCTCTTAAAACTGATACTTCAGCCTTAACTTTGCAAAAGGTGTTAATGCATAATCTGAGTAATTCACACACATGATGCATGCTTTTAATTGTTTTGTAATTGTTTATGCTTTTCTTTCTAGATCTACGATTTATCTGTGGATGCTCTAAGCCCCATGTATTACTTCCTACTTCCAAGCTCAAAGATCAGAGATGCCACGTTCCTGTTCAGTGAAGAAGGTAAAAACATCATCGTCATTATGTCTTCAGCTGGTTACATGTACACTCAGGTGATGGATGAAACTAGCAGTGCTCAGCATGGCCCTTTCTATGTTACCAACGTGTTGGAGATCAGCCATGAAGACTTAAAGGTAATTCAGCCCTTGCTTTGTATTATATACAGATATACAGATGCTTAAGCATAACTGCATATTGTTAGAAGAAAGCTTAACAGGTTTACTTTGTTGCTGTGCCTCACAGGACAGCAATGGCCAGGTGGCAGGAGGAGGTGTGTCTGTATACTACTCCCACGTACTGCAGATGCTCTTCTTCAGTTACAGTCAGGGCAAATCCTTTGCTGCCACAGTCAACCGTAGCAACATGGAGATACAACGACTATTCACCATAAACATTAAAGGGTATGCCACATTTCTTACTTCTTGATATCTTTCTGGATATGGTGTTTTAACTATAAAGAAATTTCTTACAGCATCAGAGCCATCGAACATTTTCACTGATGTAAAATATGGTCTTTTTTTACTCTTAAAGGTCAAATGGAGGCAGTAAAACCTCTCCAGCTCTGTGTCAGTGGTCTGAGGTAATGAACCACCCAGGGCTAGTGTGCTGTGTGCAGCAGACCACAGGGATCCCTCTGGTCATCATGGTGAAGCCAGACACCTTCCTTATCCAGGAGATCAAAACTTTACCTGCCAAAGCCAAGGTTTGTCTTAAGTCAGAGTATAGCAGTAAATTTGGGGGTGTGGGGGGTGATTCTGAATGTTTATTCTCTGCTGCACAGATCCAGGACATGGTGGCCATTCGCCACACAGCCAGTAATGAGCAGCAGCGGACTACTATGATTTTGCTGTGTGAGGACGGCAGCCTCCGCATCTACATGGCCAATGTGGAGAACACATCCTACTGGCTCCAGCCATCTCTGCAGCCGAGTGGCGTCATCAGTATTATGAAGCCTGTCCGGAAACGCAAATCCGCTGCAGCTAGTGAGTCATACCACGCTACAGCTTAATAATAGCCTTAAGTTTGAAATAATTCTAAGCACAGTAATGTCTAAAGTAATTATTGAAACCTTTTTATATTTATCCTTGTTATTCAGCCAAATTAGAAATAAAATAGTTTTAATACAAATCTGTTGATCTAAAATAACAAAATAAGCAGTTTTCCTTGTACAATGTGTGTATTCTTTCACATGTAAGACTGCACCTTGGTCACATTAACTGACTGTACTTTTCAATGTTGAATATAAGCGCAATTAGACAAGTAAATGCCAGCAGAGTATGCAACCAAATAATTAGATTTCTAGTGAGCTTGAGATTTAGTGCACCCAAGCCCATTAAAAAAAAAATCTTAGTAAATTGGCTAACTTTAGCAAAGTTCCAGTACTGTAGCTGATGTTTAATTGGGGAAGCCAGAAATTATGATCCTGTTAATTGTTCAACCCTAAAAACATTTTACTGTTCAACTTATTCCTTTCCCCTCTATGTTAAATCTTGGACTTTGTCACTCCTGCAGCTACACGCACATCCAGCCAGGTGACCTTCCCTGTGGATTTCTTTGAACACAATCAGCAGCTCACAGAAGTGGAGTTCGGAGGCAATGACTTACTGCAGGTGTATAATGGGCAGCAAATCAAACACCGCCTCAACTCCTCTGGGATGTATGTGGCCAACACCAAGGTAAAAAAAATATATATATATTTTAATAATGATATTGCATTTATTTTGTGTTCATAATGAATATTTTCCCAGCAGACTACTAGCATGTTCACAAAGCCAGTGTATTTCAGAGTAAAAGTAGCATCTGTGATGTTTTTCTCAGCCTGGTGGATTTACAGTGGAGGTGGTCAACAATAACAGCTCTATGGTGATGACGGGTATGAGGGTGCAGGTTGGCACTCAGGCCATAGAAAGAGCTCCATCATACATTGAGATCTTCGGCCGCACAACGCAAATGAACTTGACTCGTTCCCGCTGGTTTGATCTGCCCTTCACACGAGAAGAGGCCCTGCAGGCTGACAAGAAGCTCTCCATTTTCAGTAAACACTTTTTTTCTAGACCTGTATTCTGTTCTATAAGACTGTGATGTCAGCCTGCATTATTTGATGTTTTCCCCCTCTCTTTGTGTCTGACACAGTTGGGGCGTCTGTAGATCCTACAGGAGTAACAATGCTAGACTCCATTAAGATCTATGGCAAAACTAAAGAGCAGTTTGGGTGGCCTGATGAACCCCCTGAGGACTTCCCTTCTGCTTCAGTCAACAACGTGTGCAGCCCCAACTTGAACCAAGGCAATGGCACTGGAGACAATGATATAACCACACCCACTTCCACCAGCGGCACAGTACTGGAGAGGTGAGCCTAGCCTGCTCATGGCCTCTGCTACTTACCCCTAATTCAAATCATAATCAGTACTTCAGTACAGCCTACACATTTATCTACCTGAATCTAAAATTCTTTTTTCTTTAATTTAATTTCTTTAAATGCAAATTGTCTTGTCTTCATGTTATTAGTATATTTTGCTAAATTTGCTTTAACAATAAACAATGCAAGGAGAGCAGGGAGATATAGAGTGGAGGAGTGTGTGGTGTGTCCAGTGCATGGCTACGTTCATAATGACTTGTGGTTGCATGCTTACATGTCTTCTGTTACATACAAATCATTTTTTACTTGTTTCTTTCTGTGATCCTCACACATATTTCTTTTTCTTTGCTCCCAAAAACAATAAAATAAAGTTGTGAAACTGAGTCCTTATCAACATTGGACCGGTTAGTAACCGCCCTTTTTCTGCTTGTTTGCATGGTGTGTGTGAGTGTGTCAGCACATACAAGGCAAAAACAAAGCAGTTATACTAAACTTGCTATGACTTAGAAAAAAATGCAAACAATTTTCACTTTCATGACATCTCATAATATTGCTTACTTATGTGCTTTTTCTGGGTGTATTTTTGGTGCAGTGATGTGCTAGAAACATTTGATAGTTATTTGCATTGCTCTGAATTGTGTGGTTTTAAAGCTTTATACTTTTTCTTCACTTTTACGTAAACATGGCTTAATGTACTCTTGCCTCCTGTTTTTTTCCAGGTTGGTGGTCAGCTCTCTTGAAGCTCTAGAGAGCTGCTATGCAATTGGTTCAGCCAGTGAGAAGGTGAGTAGAACTTGGTTACACCTGTTGGCATTTTGAGAACCAACAGGGAATAGTTCCAATAGGGAAACTGCAAAAATAATTATGAAATATTCGTTAAAATTAGTTTACATCATTTTGTGGATGATTTTAGGAGAAAAGCAAAGCTCCAGCTCTGGAGTTAGCCACTCTCTTGCTGTCCATGCCAACTCCTGCTGGAGTCCAGCAGCAGACCAAAGGCCTTCTGGCCAGTCTGCACACTAGCCGCACAGCCTACCATAACCACAAGGTACTGACCCAAGCTTCCCACCTCTAGATTATGAAGGCAGCTTATTTTTCTATATAAAAGGCAGAGTATATGTTGCTGTTTAACCCTGGAGTCTCCTGTTTGCAGGATCAGTCTCTGCTGAGTAACGCAGTGCAGTGTTTAAATAGCTGCAGTAAGGAAAGCAAGGATCTGGACCCTGAAGTATTCCAGCGGCTTGTGATAACCGCCCGCTCCATTGCCATCATGAGACCCAACAATCTGGTGCATTTCACAGAGTCCAAGATACCTCATCCAGAAACCGGTACACAACAGTGAATGCTCTTAACGTTTTATAACAATAGTAGTGAACACTACATCTTCATCTTAATATTGTTCCTGTTATTTATCCTGTCCTTTGTGCTCTTACCTTAATTCTCTTTTCAGATTTGAATGAGGATGGGCTGAAGCAAGCAGACACTGAAGGCTGCAGTTTCATTATGCAGCTTGTCAATAACTTCTGGAAGCTCCATGCTCTCAAACCCAAAAATGCTTTCCTTGCTCCAGCCTGTTTGCCTGGTAAATAGATGCATCTTGATAGTAAAGACCATATGTAGATCATATTTACAAACACTGCTCAGTATAACTTTTTTTCTCTGTTTTGGCTTTTTTGAGGTCTAACCCATATTGAAGCCACAGTAAATGCACTCGTGGACATCATTCATGGCTATTGCACTTGTGAGCTGGACTACATTAATGTGGCCTCTAAAATCTACATGCAGATGCTGCTCTGCCCTGTAAGATCTAGATTTTTTGATACTGATGCACTTTTCATATTTTGCTACCTGAAACGTATTAGATCACTTTATCTACAAGCACTCTGTAGGTAATGGTTATATTTACAATCATTGCAGGACACCTCTGTGAGCTTTGCCTGCAAACAGGCCCTGATAAGAGTACTAAGACCCAGGAATAAACGTAGGCATGTGACGCTGCCCTCTCCTCCACGTTCCAACACCCCCATGGGTAAGTGCTATATTAGGAATGGTTTTTTTGTTTTTGTTTGTTTTTTTTTGTTTGTTTTTTTTTTAATTTCCAAAGTTAGCATGAAGCTTAAATATACAAAGAGATGTCAGCTGTTAACTGGGACATAACAGGCTCAAAATATGCAGCCATTGTCATTAGCATTTTTGTATTTATGCCTCCTTCCTGTTTGATGTATGTTTTAAGGCATACGTGTTAGTTGTTTCAGGCATGCATATTAGTAGCTAGACTTGAAACAACTAGATTTGTTAGCAGTGGAGGCATGCCTATTGATGCTGTTGTAAGAGTTCTACTTGTTTTCTAATGTGATGTGAATGCTCTTTATTCTATTGGCTTGCAGTGGTTCCTTACAGTACAACATTTTAACGTGGGTAATTACCTTCTAATCTCTCAGGTGATAAAGATGATGAAGACGACGATGATGCTGATGACAAAATGCAGCCCTCTGGTATGACTGGAGGAGGCGGTGGCAGGCAGGAGAGCCAAGAACAAAGTGAGGTGGATCACGGAGATTTTGAGATGGTGGTGAGTTTTGCCCAAGTATTGGCCCTCATGGGTTTTTAATCTAGTCACTAATGTCATTAATATCATTATGAAAAAGACAGTTATTATGTAATACTCTACCTTTTTTTCTTTCTCTTGGCTGTCTGTGCTGTACAGTCCGAGTCCATGGTTTTGGAGACCGCAGAGAACGTGAACAATGGAAACCCATCTCCCTTAGAGGCTTTGCTGGCTGGGGCCGAGGGCTTCCCCCCAATGCTGGACATCCCTCCTGATGCTGATGATGAGACCATGGTTGAGCTAGCCATAGCTCTCAGCCTTCAACAAGATCAGCAAGGTTAAAATCTGAAACAGATGATTGTTCCAACAAAAACAGGCTTAGGGAGTATAGGAATTCTCATATCCTGGTATAATATGTGGGAGATGGTATTTGTGTTTTACTGAAGTTGGTCTCCAGTGTCTTGTCTTTGTCAAAAAAAAAAAAAAAGGTGGAAGAATTGCAAATTTTTTAAATGTCAATGGTCTGTAGGTAAACGTGGTGCTATATCACAGTTTGGTTTCTGAAATGTGTGTCTACGTATGTTACTGTTACAGGAAGCAGCAGCAGTGCTCTGGGATTACAGAGTCTGGGCCTTTCTGGCCAAGCTCCAAGCTCCTCCTCTCTGGATGCAGGCACCTTATCAGACACAACTGCATCAGGTAACTGCACCTACTTGTCCTCAGCAGTGCTTTTCTTGGGTACATTCATAGTAAAGTAAATTTTTCATTTTAAAGTCAGAACTTCTCATGTAATTCTCAGAAAATTCCTAATCTGAATTTGAGTACTCATGCCCTGCACATTTTGATTTTTTTCTCCCTGATTTAACTCATCAGCTCATTAATTAAGCTGAACTTGGTTGAACTGGGTGAGTTAGAGAAGGTAAAATGTACAGGGCAAGGGTTACTCTAAGACCAGGATTATGAAGTGCTGCGTTAGAACATTCATATGTAGACCCTTATATATACTCAAGTGCTTCTTTCTTAGCTGCACTAAGTGGCCATTTTATTAGGCAAACGTACCATGTAGGTGGGAATGTGGTCTCTTTCTACTGATGGACAGGAAGTTGTATACTTACGAAAGGCACCTATATTATATGTACTTAAGTATAGGTACAGGGTAGTTATAACTAATAAATCAGCAGCTGGGTGTATAGTAAACAGTGGCATCATTGTAATTGTTATAATGGCTGTTTGCTTGAATATATTTGCCTGTACCATTAGAAAACCCCCTTGCAAAGCCTGCTGTTTTTTTCCTGTAACAGCTCTGGTTATACTTTCAGCCCCAGCCTCGGATGATGAGGGGAGCACAGCGGCCACAGACGGCTCCACGCTGCGCACCTCTCCCGCCGAGCACGGGGGCAGTGTGGGCTCTGAGAGTGGAGGCAGTGCCATTGACTCAGTAGCTGGAGAACATAACGGTGAGGGAGATCTTTGGTTAGCAAAGTGTGAGGGGCTGAAAATATTAAAGCTTTATAATTGCTTAAGTAGTCTCAGCCCCAGTCAGCCTATAGATTGTATATAGCTTATACACTTTGCTGGCTATAACTATTACAGTCTTGCTGGTTACAGTCTCATTAGCTATCTGTGTGGGTGGATTTTTGCCACCGATTTCTATCAGTGGTCACTGCGTTGAAATTTTTTTTGTGAGGTTCATACCATCACATGTTTAAGGTAATCAAGAGTTTCATTTTGAGCAATTAGTGCTAAGAAATTGAGAGTCCTGCATTTTGTGACAAACTACATGAAAATTTTAATTATTGAGATTTGTTTTTGTTGTAGCACTTTGTCTATACAATCACTTTACATGTACAGCAAAAACATCGTGGTTAGCTGTTTGTCATTGCAATCACATGCAAACAGCGGATCATTCTTTTCCACATTGAAAAACTAAACCTACCAGACGTTATAGCCATCTCTAGAATTTTGGCTTAAATGACTGAACTGTTTTGCTCTTTTGTGGTTGTAGCCTAATGTTGGGTCAAATTAAGATTATAGGATTATGACTATATTTCCATGATTTTTGCTGTCTGAACCCAAGGCTAAAAAATCTATTTATTTTCCTTTTTTTGGTAGTGTCTGGGCGCAGCAGCGCTTACGGGGACACAACAGTCGAGGGTCACCATGCAGGGCCAGGCAGTGTAAGCTCCAGCACTGGAGCCATCAGCACCACCACAGCCCAGCAGGAGGGAGATGGCTCTGAAGGAGAAGGAGAAAATGAGGGGGATCTTCACACTAGCAATAGGTCTGACCTTTGTATAACACCAAGCAGCACTGCACTAAAATACAGTAGACATGTTTAATATGTATGACCCTCCATTATAAAACCAGTCACATGGGTCATTTTTTCAAAGTTGAGTTATTGTGTTTTCATGAAAGGCCATTTTAAAAAAGCTTTCCAGTAATGCATATATCAAGAAAATTGACCAATATACCACAGAGATATGGGCATTTGAAATAATCAGATTTTACTTTTTATGAAAAGTCAGAAATGGAAAAAAACTGCTTGCAAAATTTACTGCATAAACTCCTTAGCAATGCATATTTAAAAAAGAAATACTAAAATGAAATTTGGGGCACATTTATTATGGCTTCACAGATGTACATACCAAATCTTTTCACTGTACCTTTTTAGGAGCATGTTATTAACATGGTTACAAAATGTAGATTTTTTTTTTTTTTTTTTTTACGTTTTTTCCCTCCTTGTATCCTCCATGTATTCCCCCCCCAAGTCTATAGTCAGGTCTATAGACCTGAAACGTCTCGTCCTGGTTTGTGGTTGCTTACTTTTCATGTGCCTTCAATGCTTGTCCACACAATGCATATAAACGTAATGATGTAATGGTAGGCTTCTGTCAGACTTGTATGTATATTCATGAAATTAATTAATGCTGATTCCCATCGTGTTTTTATGATGCTTCTTGCAATAACAACTTCCACAATACAGTACAGAAAGATCATAGTAACTGCCCACAAGATATAAAAACATGACTCGCCTAAATTGTGAAGTTTTCTCCCACTCGACTTGGTCGACGTCACTGGCATCAGCGGCTTATTCACCACAGGCAGCACTTTCCATAACTAACTTGAAATCGGTCTTTTGGGGTGGGGGGTCAAAGTCATCCTCGAATTCATCTTTGTTGTTATTGATACCAGTTATAATATCCTCTTCCCAGGATTATGCAAAGAAATCTGCAAATATATCGCTCAACGTTTTAAATGTCGTTGCAATGTAAGTTTAATAGCTTTGCGATTTCTCCTGCCATGGTTCATACAGGAAATGGGCTGTGTTGCAAACTGTGCATGTGAAGGAGCAGTGCAGCTAATTGGAAGCCTTCTTATAGATCGTGCGTAGCAACAAGAAGATTAAATCCCATAATAAAAATTTTGTTTACACAGAGATGAGTTTATTTTATACCATTTTATTTGGCTACTCATTGAAATTATGTCAAAATGAATACTGAATCTAGTGATTGGGGAAATCTCCACTGTATTTTGGTACCAGAGATGAAGGGTTATCCTCGGAGTTGTACAAAGTCTGAAGGGCGTTTTTGCGCTTTTTTTATTTTTTAAACGAATTTCTACCAGTATTTGAAAACCTCATCTCAATAAAAGTGAGTTTTAAAGGTCATGAATTTCTGCAAAATTCATTCAAAACATGAAAGTGTAGACATACTCTATTATGCCAAAATCTAAAATTCAACTATTTTAGCCCACGCAATGTATTTCCCCATGTATCTCAAAATTGTGACTTGCAACTTCCAATTGGTTTTGTAACGGAGGGTCACATATAGAGCAGGTGGCAGTATACTTTACGTAAGTTATAGACTTGCCAGTTAATCTGTGGAAATCTTGTATGTATCTCATTGTTTAGGTTGCACATGGTACGGTTAATGCTCTTAGAGCGGCTCCTGCAGCACCTGCCTCAGCTGCACAGTGTGGGTGGAGTACGTGCCATTCCCTACATGCAGGTAATTCTCATGCTGACCGCTGACCTGGATGGAGAGGATGAAAAGGACAAAGGAGCACTAGATGACCTGCTGGCTCAGCTCATTGGAGAGCTTGGGATGCACAAGAAGGTCAGCAGAAGTTGGTTGGGGTTTCTCCCGCATTTTTCTTTTTTCACATAGTTAATGCAGAAAGTGATTGTACTTGGCGAGTTTATATTTACCATGTTTACAAACTTTACCAGGCTTTAAATATGAACCTTTCCACGTTTCCATTCAGGATGTCTCAAAGAAGAATGAGCGCAGCCCTATGAACGAAGTGCATTTGGTCATCATGAGGCTCCTTAGTGTTTTCATGTCACGTACAAAGTCTGGCTCCAAGCCTTCCTCTGAGGTATCCTAGCAACTCAGTAGTTTTTTTTGTTTTTTTTTTTAATTTCAGATTTAGCACAGGTTTCTACAAATATTTCATTCTGTTTGATTTGTTGCCTTTATACACTGCCTCTGAGGTTCTTGGTATAACCTGTCAAATTTCATTTTTTAAAAACACTGTTCAACATTTTTACAGTAAATAGCCATATACAATATAGATTTAAATAACATAAACCTAACACCAAAATCTACAACAAACTGGACTTTATATTGTTCAGAATATTTATTCCATACTATTAAGTGGCAACTTCAAAAAGCAGTATGTTCACCATTTTTTTATTTTATTTTTTTAAATTCTGCAGTCTTCCTCACTCATTTCTAACGCTACGGCTACTGCCCTGTTGAGTCTGGGAGCGATAGACTACTGTCTGCATGTGCTTAAGTCTTTACTTGAGTTCTGGAAAACCCAGCAGGGGGAGGAGGAACCAGCAGCTGCCAGTCAGCTCCTCAAACCCCACACCTCCTCTTCTCCGCCTGACATGAGCCCATTCTTCCTGAGGCAGTATGTCAAGGTAATACAGATTGTTTTCTAATAATCCGATGATTGTCTGCTTTGAGCAGTCACCAGGTTATTTTAAGTGTTCATGTAAAGTGAAGTGCGTGCTAAAACATAACCAGTTAGAGTTGAAAATAGCTAAGCCTGTTGTGTTGCTTCCTCAGGGTCATGCTGCTGATGTTTTTGAAGCATACTCCCAGTTACTCACTGAAATGGTGCTACGGCTTCCCTACCAGATCAAGAAGATTGCTGACACAAACCCCCGCATTCCACCCCCCATCTTTGATCACTGTTGGTTTTACTTTCTATCTGAGGTAATTCAGTCATGTCGTATCTCCAGCTTATACACTATGGCCAAAAGTATGTGGACACCTGACAATTGCACCCATATGTGGGCCTTCCAAAAACTGTTGCCACAAAGTTGGAAGCACACAATTGTCTAGAATGTCATTGCATACTGTGGCATTAAGATTACAATTCATGGGAACTAAGGGGTGCAAACCTGTTTCACTATGACAATGCCCCAGTGCGAAATCCATAAAGACATTGCCAAGGTTGTAGTGAAAGAACTTGAGTGGCCTGTGTAGGACCCTGATCTCAACTACACTGAACACCTTTTGGGATGAACTGGAATATCAACTGCACCCCAGGCCTCCTCGCCTGACATCAGTGCCCGATCTCACAAATGCTCTTATCATTTAATGGGCAAATCCCCACAGCCACACTCAAATTTAGTGGAAAGCCTTCCCAGAACAGGGAGGATGTTCAGGAAGAGCATATGAGTTTGATGGTCAGGTGTCTCTATTTTTTTGGCCATATAGTGTATAATATTAGTATATATATTCAACATTTGTATGCTTAGATTTAATGGTGACCCATTTGAACTCCTCTGTCCTGCCCTTCTGCAGTACCTGATGATCCAACAGACTCCATTTGTGAGGAGACAGGTGAGGAAGTTGCTGCTCTTTATCTGTGGTTCAAAGGAGAAGTATCGGCAGTTGCGAGATCTCCATACTTTAGACTCTCACGTTCGCAGCATCAAAAAGCTTCTAGAAGAGCAGGGCATCTTCCTCAGGGGAGGCATTGTCACAGCAACCTCTGGCTCTGCGCTACAGTACGACACGCTCATCAGTCTGGTAAGTGAGTGGGGCTCTGGGAATGCTGTGTATGGGTGTGTCTGGTTTCTGGTGTGACAGTGCTTTGGAGTTAACATTTTGACGGTTTGTCTGTTTGCTTTAGATGGAGCACCTGAAAGCTTGTGCTGAAATAGCAACCCAGAGAACCATCAACTGGCAAAAGTTCTGTATCAAGGATGATTGTAAGTCTTAGGGTTTGTTTTTTTTAAAAGTATTTTAAAAATGAAAAATAGAGTAATGAAAGACTGTGAATGCTGCTTATATATATTAAAATGCCTATGTATCCAGTCAAGTTTGGACACCTTCTAATTCAATGGTTTTTCTTTATTTTTATTAATTGACACTTCATGTCTTAAAGTAATGATGGACTGTCGTTTCTCTTTACTTAGTTGAG
>JAOTRR010000020.1:10035020-10049939 GCA_028570945.1 Gogo arcuatus | reverse complement strand
TGGATGTGTCTATATAATAAAAAGAATATTACACGGTTGCACGAAGATATGAAGTTTACCTTCTCGTATTGAACAATATTTCACTCATTTGCTTCGCTCACTCATGAAATATGTTCACCACTCGAAGATAAACTTCATATCTTCGTGCCACCGTGTAATATCCTCTGTGTATTATGCTAATGTTGTAACAATGGGTTGTTTATCAGGATGACACAGGTGCAGGAGCAGGCCTGGGCAGCTCTACAGCTAGTGTGAACAGGTACATTCAACAGCTGGCTCAGGAATACAGTGGGGATTGCAAAACCTCATTTGATGAGCTCTCCAAGATCATACAGGTAGGAGAAATTCCATTCACACGCATTAACTACTTCACCAAAATCACCATTCTTTTTGCCATTGTTTTTTTTCCATTCATTTTTATTATTCTCAAGTTTAAGGAATCTCATTAAACATGATTAAATTGTGTGTGTAGACTGTTACAAAAATTGTCACTGCAGAAATGGGGAGGTTGTTAAACAAAAAAAAAAAGATATAGCTTGAACATGTGACAGGGGTAGGTGCTTGAATAGGCAGAATGGGAATTTCCATTTCTCCTGTTCACAGAATCTGGGAGGGGGAAAAGGACTTTTTTTATGAAACTCTCACATCAGGCAATTCAATACAAGAAACATGTGATTGTCTTTAAAATGGGTTTTGGAAAACTTGACATGTGAAAGGAATACAGAAGGTGATTTGAGCTAAATTTGTAATGTTTTATCCACCCCTTTCAGAAAGTGCTTGCATCTCGTAAAGAGCTGCTGGAGTATGACTTACAGCAGCGAGAGGCAGTTACCAAATCCTCACGCAGTAGCACCCAACCCACCTTTACTGCCAGTCAATACCGGGCCCTCTCAGTTCTTGGTTGTGGTCACACATCTTCCACCAAGTGCTATGGCTGCGCATCTGCAGTCACAGGTCACTGCATCACTCTGCTGCGTGCACTGGCCACCAACACTGCCATCAGACAGATTCTGGTGCTGCAGGGCCTCATTCGAGAGCTGTTTGAGTACAACCTTCGCCGTGGCACCAGTGCTATGAGAGAGGAAGTCCGTCAACTTATCTGCCTTCTCACAAGGTACAGTCGTGCACAAATGTGCATTTTTTTAATTTATTTTTTGCCCGTGAAAAGCGGTTACCATTTGCTTGTTAGAAGTTCAACCCTTAAGAATTGAGATAAATAGTGTCTACTGATCATTTAATTTACAGAGATCACCCTGAGGCCACTCAGCAGATGAATGACCTCATCATTGTGAAGGTGTCGGCTGCCTTGAAGGGACACTGGGCAAACCCAGACCTGGTATGAGCCTCTATTGTTTTATGGATTCTGAGTAGCTTTCAGTAGGATTTCTAGTGTTGGCAGAGTGTACTATATTTTTTTTTATTCATGCACAGTTGGAAAAAAGAAAAAAACTGCATATCTTACACTGATCCCAGAATGTCACCATCTCACCCTATACATATTTTCAGCTTTAAAAGTAATTATTTAAAAAAAGAAATTGACTGCCTCTTACTTGTAAGCAAGTCAATTACAATTGTTAAGACTACTTACTAAGCAGATCATAAAATTTGCCAGGGAAAATTGTTTGAAAATATTGTTTGTGATGGTTGTGTGAATCTTTCTGTAGGTCAGTAGTCTGCAGTATGAAATGCTGCTCCTCACTGACTCCATAGCAAAGGAAGGAGGTTGTTGGGAGCTGAGGCTACGTTGTGGTGAGTAGTCTCATTATTGCATCTTATGATAGCCAGTATCCACTACGATTTATATATTTTAAAAGACTTCTTTTTAGTTTCACACTAATAACTGTTAATTGATTCATTGAGTAAGCACTAAAGTGGTCTGTTTTGCTGTCCTCAGCCCTGAGTCTGTTCCTAATGGCAGTCAATATAAAGACTCCGGTAGTGGTGGAGAATATTACTCTGATGTGCTTGAGAATCTTACAGAAACTCATAAAACCCCCTTCACCCACTAGCAAGAAAAACAAGGTACTGTAGAATACATAGGAAATTATTTTGATCCTATTTCTATATTGTGTATATTTATTCTCTTTTAATGTGGTGATTTTTCTGTGGTAGGATGCTGCTGTTGAATCTCTGACTACAGTCAAACCATATTGCAATGAGATACATGCCCAGGCCCAGCTCTGGCTCAAGAAGGATCCCAAAGCTGCATATGATGCCTGGAAAAAGTGCCTTCCTGCTAGATGTGAGTGCCATTCATTTAGACTGAAATGTATTAGTACCACTCAAAGGTTTTGGGGTGTGTCTGTGTTTTTTTTTGTTTGTTTTTTTAATGAGCTAGAAGACTGCAAAGCATCAAAATAATAAGGCGTGTGCGCTCTTGTCCCTTTCAGGCCAAGAAACTGCCTCTAAGCCTTTAAATAAGGCAGAGATTAGGAGGCAGTACCTGATGGAAAAGTATGTATGGAAATGGAAACAGTTCATGAGGTCTAGATCAGAGGGCCTGTTTCCTCGCCTGCTCAAACTGGGACACAACAATTGGCTGAGACAGGTAAAGCTTCTCTGAAACAATCTGTCCATCCTGCTGGTGCATCTGATCTGCAATTCAGTCACAAGTGCTCGGGAATCTTATGGAATCAACTGTTTTCTCAGGTGCTCTTCACCCCAGCCACTCAGGCAGCAAGACAAGCTGCATGCACCATTGTAGAGGCCCTGACAACTATTCCCAGCCGCAAACAGCAGGTCCTGGACCTTCTCACAAGGTAGAGTGGGCATTACCCATCCAGAGAGAGATTATATTTTACAAGTCTTTTTCTTAATTTTTTTTTAAGTGGATAATCTCGCCTGCATACTGTAGACTTGTACTCAATATTTCCTGCTGTAATCATTAAGTCTGTCCTTTGACCCAGGACTGTTATTCACAATATGATCATACACATTCCTTCTCTCATACACATCCCTTTGATGCAATTAATACTATCTCACTTGGTATACAGATAATATAGAGTAATTACACTATCCAGTGACACCCAGAACAAGATGGGTTCCCTTTTGAGTCTGGGACTTTACCTCTGTCACCTCTGCCTTGCTAAATAGAGATCTAAATCTGCAATCAGATTTATCAGATATTTATGTAACTCGCTGGAACTTCTGTCCTTTAGTTACCTGGATGAGCTAAGTGTTGCAGGAGAATGTGCTGCTGAGTACCTGGCTCTGTACCAGAAGCTCATTAAACCTGCTCACTGGAAGGTGTACCTGGCGGCCCGTGGCGTTCTCCCTTACATCGGCAACCTTATCACCAAGGTAATGACAGCTCTAAAGCTTTGCTTACCAGTACATTGTCTAGACCCATTATTTTAAGTCTCATCTTTTCTTCTAACATTTTCCTTTTTTTAATTCTTCAGGAAATTGCCCATCTCCTAGCCTTAGAAGAAGCAACACTGAGCACAGACCTGCAGCAAGGATATGCACTCAAGAGTCTCACTGGTAAGGAAGAAACTTTTACAGACTTCTTTGGTATTACCTGTGGAATATCTAGGAATGCTTTAAATTATTGGGTATGAAATTGACTTATCCTATATTTATAATTATGTCTACATAGGCCTGTTGTCCTCCTTCGTGGAAGTGGAGTCTATAAAACGGCACTTTAAAAGCCGGCTAGTGGGCACCGTGCTGAATGGATATCTCTGCCTGAGGAAGCTAGTGGTTCAGAGAACTAAACTGATTGATGAAACTCAGGACATGCTGCTGGAGATGCTGGAGGACATGACCACGGGTACTTGTCCATAACACTTGGCTCAGTCTTTCAGCTTGCTGGATTGTAGAATTACTGGATTTTATGCCTGTATGCTAAGGGTTATGTTATATTTGCAGGGACGGAGTCTGAAACAAAGGCTTTCATGGCAGTGTGCATTGAGACAGCGAAACGATACAACCTTGATGATTACCGCACTCCTGTATTCATTTTTGAGAGGCTTTGTAGCATTATTTATCCTGTGAGTGGCTCCTCTCTCTTTTTGTGAGACACTGATGTGTGGACATTCCCTTTTCATCAGAGCCCTGCTAATGCTGCTTTTCTCTATTTCAGGAGGAGAATGAGGTGACTGAGTTCTTTGTGACTCTGGAGAAGGATCCTCAGCAGGAGGACTTTCTGCAGGGCCGCATGCCAGGAAACCCCTACAGTAGTAATGAGCCTGGCATCGGTCCACTCATGAGGGACATCAAGAACAAGATCTGTCAAGACTGTGACCTTGTGGCGTTATTAGAGGATGACAGTGGCATGGAGGTAGCTAATGTAGACATAAGCTTGTAGAAAAGGTTGTTTTTCTGCTGTTGTCTTCAATGACAATTATATACCCTTTTTTATTTTTTGAATGCTTTGTCTATTTAGCTTCTTGTAAACAACAAGATCATCAGCTTAGACCTGTCTGTGGCTGAGGTTTACAAGAAGGTCTGGTGCCCAACCAATGAGGTATGGTCAAAACACTGTTTACACTTTCTTTTTTTTCCTCCCTTTTTTTTTGTCATTTTTTGATTTCTTTGGCTTTGAAAAAAGGACTCTTAACATTGTACCTATTTCCAAGGGTGAACCAATGAGAATCATTTATCGCATGAGGGGCCTTCTGGGTGATGCCACAGAGGAATTTATTGAGTCTTTGGACTCTACCACAGGTATGTGAACATTAGTAACTGCCATAAGAACACCTTCCATAAGCTTCATGTTTTCAAACTGATTATTTAATTCCTCCAATTACAGATGAAGAAGAGGATGATGAGGAGGTGTATAAAATGGCAGGGGTTATGGCACAGTGTGGAGGATTGGAGTGCATGCTAAACAGACTGTCTGGAATCAAGGACTTCAAACAGGGCAGGCATCTACTCACAGTAAGTAAAAATGTATTTGGTTTTTACCGTCTATTTAATTTATATTTCACTTTCCAAATACTGGATTTTGGATATAATAAGTGCCAATGTGTAAATATTTTTACATTTGACAGTCAAGTTTCAGAATCTTTAACTTTGCTCTCAATGTTTTAGGTCCTGTTGAAGCTGTTTAGTTACTGTGTGAAAGTAAAAATCAACAGACAGCAGCTGGTTAAACCAGAAATGAACACACTTAACGTTATGCTGGGCACATTGAACCTGGTGGGTAACACAAATTCCACTAGCTTGAGCGCTTGAGACTAGAATAAATGTGTACACAGGTTTAAACTCACCATTTTGAGTTTTGTGTTTGTATTTGTCAGGCGCTGGTAGCTGAGCAAGAGAGTAAGGACAGCGGAGGGGCATCTATAGCAGAGCAGGTCCTCAGCATCATGGAGATCATTCTGGACGAGGCCAATGCTGAGACTCTGTCTGAGGACAAGGTAAGCCATATTTTATCAGTCACATACACAAGAAATGTATTAGTTTAGTTGTCATTCCCAATCTGTTTGCTGTGTGGGTTTTTTAAAGTATGTACTCTAATTGTGCTGCTGTTCGTGTTGTAGAGTAACCTGCTCTTGACGGGTGATAAGGACCAGCTAGTGATGCTGCTGGACCAGATCAACACTATTTTTGTACGCTCCAACCCTAGCGTTCTACAGGGCCTCCTCCGCATCATTCCCTACCTCTCCTTTGGAGAACTGGAGAAAATGCACATCTTGGTGGAGCGCTTCAAGCCTTGCTGCAGTTTTGACAAGTACAGCAATTACTTGTCTAATATTTTACTTATGTACTAGAGCAAGTTCAATTTGTGAAGGTAAAAGTTTGAAAATGTCTTTTTTTTTTCTTTTTTTTTTCTTTTTTTTTTTAAATAAAGGTATGATGAGGAGCACAATGCAGACGATAAGGTCTTCCTAGACTGTTTCTGTAAAATTGCAGCAGGGATCAAAAACAACAGCAATGGCCATCAGCTAAAAGACCTAATCCTCCAGAAGGGCATCACCCAAAGTGCTTTGGACTACATGAAGAAACATATCCCCAGTGCCAAAAAGTATGACCATTTTTACCTCACTTCTCAGGGTTTGTTTAACTTTTTGTACCATAGCACTGGTGCTAGAAGATTTACAAATTTAAGTTGCAAGTTTACCAGTTGAGTCATTGTATTACTGGGAAATGTCCAAAATAATTTTGCTAAAAGCTGCTAGTGGTATGATTTCATCATTTTAACTGTAACAGGATGTGGAAGGTCTTGTAACTACCATGAGCACTTGATAGAGCACTTGATAGAGCACTCGAGCCACGCTATTGCACTGACTTGCAACTTGACTCAGACTTGCATGTGACATTCACAATTGTGTCTCTAGACTTATGACATTTCCATTTGGATAAAAAATGTTAAACTAGGAGTATCAATCCTCCCTCATTAAATTAAAGTAACAATTTAAACCACTAAAAAACCACTTCATGCTTTTTGAACCATTTTTACAATTAGAAAAAAATAACTGAGATGGCTAGTTTCTGAAGCTATATCTAAAACGTGAGTACACAAAGCAGTTCTTATATTGATTATGATGCATATGGTGAAAGCGGGTATTACGAGGACACTTGCATGATCACAACTACTGAAATGTTGGTTATGGCTGCACTTTTGCATACAGTCACATGCCCTCATGACACTATTGGAAGTTCTCTTCTCAAAACAAATGTCATGATGGAAATTATTTAAAAAAGAGAGGTTAATTTGGATTCTGACGAAAAACAAACAGCTGCTCTATTATGCAAATGTTTGAATATGTTGAGGTAAGACTTGAGATTATTGATATTACCAATAAACCGTGTTCATTTAAATAATAAAAATCTGTATTGTATGATATGGGTATTATAATTAAAAGGAAGCAATATCCAAAACAAACCATCATTAGGCAGACTGTATTGTCTTTAAGTTCAGCCCATGTTTATGTGCAATAACATGCCTACAACTAGCAGTGACAGTTGAATACCTGGACTTGAGATGTGACTAGTTTTAGCACAGACAATATTTTACACACTACAGCCCCGCTTCTACTGCATGTAGTTTTTTGTTTTTGTTTGTTTTTTTGTTTTTTTTTGTATAGCGCTTGCTAACTTGCTGTATGTATTACAGTTTGGATGCAGATGTTTGGAAGAAGTTCCTTGCTCGACCAGCCCTTCCCTTTATCCTCAGACTGTTGCGTGGTCTGGCCACCCAGCATCCCCCTACGCAGGTGTAGTGACTTTTTATTACTCAAGAATATTCTGCTGTTGCTCGCTCACTTCACTTTTAGAAAGATGGTGTGGGATCTCACCATGTATTTTCTCTTGTGTTCTTTAGATGCTGATTGGAACAGACTCTATAAGTAATTTGCACAAGCTGGAGCAAGTGTCAAGTGACGAGGGAATAGGCACTCTTGCTGAGAACCTTCTGGAAGCTTTGAGGGAGCATGCAGAAGTGAACCTGAAAATTGACGCAGCTCGAAGGGAGACTCGAGCAGAGAAAAAGCGGATGGCTATGGCAATGAGGCAGAAAGCTCTGGGCACATTAGGAATGACTGTGAGTCTCTCACAATATGGCCCACCCATGCTTACTGTGGCGATGTAGGTCATGCAGCTGAAAAAAAAAATGGAGATAGGAAACATCAAGTTAGAACAATTTTGGTTATCAGGAAAGTTGTCAGATTAAAGCAGATACTGTTTATAATTATGTAATGAAATCCACTTTTTTGGACATATACGCTACATCCATAAGTATACCCTCATCTGAGTTATGAAATGCTTCCCCCCCAGACCAATGAGAAGGGGCAGGTTGTGACGAAGACATCCTTATTGAAGCAGATGGAGGAGCTTATAGAGGAGCCAGGTCTAACCTGCTGTATCTGCCGAGAAGGTTACAAGTTTCAGGTACCCATACTGAGCTCTCATTTGTGGTTATAATTATAAGTTAATGTATCACAAAACATCACTCAGTCTTGCATGTGTAAAGTAACTAGTGTTTCTCTGCACAGCCAACTAAGGTCCTGGGTATCTACACGTTTACGAAGCGTGTGGCTCTGGAGGAGCTTGAGAACAAACCCCGCAAGCAGCAGGGCTATAGCACTGTCTCGCACTTTAACATAGTCCACTATGACTGCCACCTTGCTGCTGTCCGGTACACACACAAACTTATTTGTCTTTCTTACCGTCTTATTTTAACAAGACTGTGACGTGACCCTTCTCTCTGATCATTACATCAGGCTTGCTCGAGGGCGTGAGGAGTGGGAAAGTGCCGCTCTACAGAACGCCAACACCAAGTGTAATGGGCTTTTGCCTGTGTGGGGGCCACACGTACCTGAATCAGCATTTGCCACTTGTCTAGCAAGGTAGGCGACTTGTGGGTGGGGTTTTTTTCTTTCCCTTCCTCTTCCTGCATCTGAGTCAATTGCTCGGATTTTTCTGAATTACATGTTGACTTGTGTGGTGTTATATTGGCTTGCAGGCACAATACATATCTGCAGGAATGCACAGGGCAAAGAGAGCCCACATACCAGCTCAATATCCATGACACCAAGCTGCTGTTCTTGCGCTTTGCAATGGAACAATCTTTCAGCGTGGACACAGGGGGAGGTGGCCGCGAGAGCAACATCCACCTCATTCCCTACATCATCCATACTGTCCTCTACGTTCTCAACACGTATGTTCCTGAGTATTTGGATTCGGATGCACAACACCATGTGAAATTCTGTGCATTTGCTGTAGTTTAGAAATTCCAATCTTTGTTTTTCAGCACAAGGGCCACATCACGAGAGGAGAAGAACTTGCAGAGCTTCTTGGAGCAGCCATGTGATAAGTGGGTGGAGAGTTCATATGAAGTGGACGGGCCACACTACTTCACTGTGCTGGCTATGCACATCCTCCCTCCTGAGCGCTGGAGAACCACACGTGTCGATTTCTTACGCCGGCTTCTTGTCACTGCACATGCACGAAAAGTCTCACCAGGGGGCACCAACAAGTAAGAAAAGGATATATGACTGGGCTTAAAATAGTTTTTGTTTTTTTTTAAGCATGTCTTATGTTGCTGTTTTTTTTGTTATGCTACAAAATTGCATTTAATATAAGCAGTTATCCTTCCATGTATTGAAAGTGGAGATTTAATTAAAGTTAATTGTATATTTAAAGCATTTGAACCAACCATTGTTTGTTGGCATGAACAGCGTATTGACTGTGATATTGTAATTTAGGCAGTAACTATATCTAGTTGACTGATTTGCATTAGCATTTTGTTAGAAAAAATTGTGAAAGCATTTGTAAGATGAGCTATAAATTGTTGACATTTTACTTAATTTGTCTAATTTAACCTGTTTGCTTTTATTCACAGACTCACAGACAAAACAGTGAAGGAATATGCAGTTTATCGCTCCCCACTTCTCTTCTGGGGCCTGGTGGACCTCATCTATGACATGTTCAGGGTACAAATACATGCTTTTCTTTAAATACCTAACCATTATTTGTACATCAGTCTGTATTGTCCTGTTGATGGAAAACATACTCAACATATTCTAATTTAATATTTCTCTATGAATATAACAGAAAGTGCCCACCAGTAACACTGAGGGAGGCTGGTCCTTCTCGCTAGCAGAGTATGTGCGGCACAATGACATGCCAATATACGAGGCTTCAGAAAGGGTACTGAGGGCTTTCCAGGATGAGCTCATGCCTGCCGATTCTTTCGCAGAATTCCTGGATGTTGTAGGTGGGTGGAAAGACATACATTCACTCATAGGCTGGTTGATTGCAAAAATTACAAGGTTGGTTTAGATGGGTCTGCAAAATAATCATATATTTGCCAACAATTAGAATCAAAAAGTTTTAAGTTGTCGTTTTAAGCCTCTATTCCTTCTTTGAATGACTAATAAATCTGAATAAAAGAGTGCTTCTTGGTCACATAAATTGGGTTTTAATCTCAAGTTATTCTAACAGTATGCACCCAAGCAGACAGTTTAATTTATCAGATATAATAAAAATGATGCTTCATATTAGCTAATGACTAATTTTAATTGAGCTGACCAATATGTCATTTATGCTTAAGTGACAAATTGTGATTACAGTTAAAATATAATTTGTTGGACATGTCATATGACAAACAATTCCTTCTTTCTATGAATTTGCATTTTTAATTTTCTTTTATGTACAGTTTGTGTATTTCTCCTTGACGTAAATGCTTGACAGAGTTCGTGTTGGAAAATGTATTTGGTTCAAGGTTAAATTGGAGTATTCATTACAGATAGATGCAGTCGAACAGTGAACTGAAAATTGGTTTCAGTAATAACAGTACAGTAAAAAAAAACAAAACACCAGTCCTTGTATGACTGGCATTGCTTTTCATGATCTGATACATTTTTCTTGAAGTGGCTTAACCTGAGATACAACATGGTGACTTTAACATCAAGCAGAGAACTAGAGTTGTGGATAACATGCTCTGTATAGAAGAGAGGTTTCAGAGAGCTATTAATACAGTACCCTGCACTATTACAGAAGTATTATCATCATAAAGTTAACTAAATAGCAATATGTTCTCATACTTTCTGATGAGCACATTTTGATGATGAGGTAACTAGTCAATTTTTAACCTCTTCTGTCTCTTGGCAGGGCTTCTCTCAGACATCCCAGACCCTGATGGTTTCCTGCAAGACCTGTTGAATTCTGTGCCCTGATGGTATCCAGCCAGTCCCTCCCTGGGTGTGTGTCCAGCCTGCTCAGCACAGGTGTTGCTTAAACATGGAGCTTGTCCTCTACCTGGACATTGCTACTGCAACTCCACAGGGACACCTTGCAATTAAGCTCTGGGCTCCCATATCTATCAGCTCACCCACTCTCATTCACCACCACCTCCTGATATTCACACGGGTTTGTTCTTCTACAGCGCCTTCAACTATAACGCTCCTAAATTGGTAAAATTATATGTAGTCTGACAAGTAACGCATTTATTACAAATGTTTCTGTAACATCTAATAACACTGAAACATACCATGACCATGCTGTTTTGATCCAACATGTTGCAGGTGCTTTGTTCAAGTAACTTTAAATGTTTGGGAATTTAATGACTGTGTGAAACAACTTGTGGCTTTTATTTATCCCTTTAGATTTTTTTTTTTTTTTGAGTTAACTTCCAGAGTGGTGAAGAGCAGCAGCTTCACAAAAGTTTGAATTGATCTCTTGGTGTCATGCACTTTGTTTCTGGACATTTTGCGGTGTTCAGTGATTTTGATTGTAATTTGTGAGAAAGACAAGGCCTTCCTACTTTGAACATGCTTCTGTGAGGTTTCTCTCCTTGTGTAAGTGATGGAGAATGCAAGTTGTTTGATATGTATGCCTGTTGAATCTGAATGCTTTTGTAATGGGGTTTTACCTTTCACAATGAAACTCAAAGACTTTCGAGATAAAAGAATAAAAAGGCCTGCATCTTTACTTTGGAAGCATTTTCTTTTCTTTTCGCTTTGTTTTCCTGGTTGGGTTTTTGTTTGATTTCTTGTTTACAACACTAGATTTTTTTGTGGGCTAGTTGTTTTTGTGTGACTTATTCCTCACATCCCTACCCAAACATAAACCAAAATGTGCTGCAGACAAGATTTTCCCAAAGCGCGTTTGTTTTTAGGCAAGGTGCCACTGAAAGCAGTCTTAGTGACAAATAAATTCGTAGTATATCTCTATATGTATACACGGTATATATACACCTGTAAAGGGTGATCTTGTACTCTGAGCTGAATGCATGGTGTGGAGTTTAAAAAAAATAAATAAAAGAATCCAGTTAGTGTTTATTCGCCTATTCCCGCTGCTACAATGTTCAACTGTTGCTGAATGTCCGCTTTTTGAATTCTCAAATGAATAAAACTATAAGAATCCCACACATGACTCTCCTTGTCATCTGAGTAAATATTGGAATTGAAAATTATTGCAAAATTAAACGACAGCTAAGGGTGCCATGGTGTAAATACTTAGTGGTATGATTTTTAACTGTCGGTTTCACTACCTCAGTCAGAATAATCAGGAAAAGAAACCTAATAGACACCCTCATTAATTTATAACTACCTAGGTGCATGAGCTTTATTATAGAGGTGACAATTTATTACAGTTGCCATCTTGAGAAGTTAACCAGACACTAAACTGGTTATTTCTCTTGATTTATTCTGAAAGGTGTCATTTTCTGCTGCCAGCTACATGTTTGGGGGGGCTAGGTTTATTTAAAAAAATTATGTGGACATGGTGCACATGTTAGCTTTTACCTCTATTCAAAGATAAATTCATAAGAATTCTGTTTTGCACCTCTTAACTGCCAGGGATGAAATAAATACAGGGCTCATACAGCCATCTTTCCCAGTCCTCTTGCTATCTTTCAAAAAAGACAATTCAGATCTCGGGTGCAACGTGGTTATCTGTAGTCCGAGCTCCAAATAGCCTGTCTTCCAGGATATATACTTCTATCATTTTCTATCATCCTCACCCACTTTGAGTCTTGTAACTCTGTGGCTGTTATCTTTGGCTTGGGTTTCCTCATTAGCTTGCTAGCCTTTTTAGCATTATTCACCATGCTGTTTTCCCTCTCGTTCCTCCTTATTCTCCCAGCAACTTGCCTACCAATACTGTACAGATGCTCCCACAGGAGTCACATTTTACATCCAGAAGTGGCTTCTGGTGAGAGGTTTGGAAAGGTGCAGGTGGATCAACTCTCATACAAACTGTTTCTCCTTAATGTCCCTGCTGAAAAATCCAGCTTAGTTTAACCAGCTACCTGCTGCCTAAACACAGGCCAAGCTGGTGACACCTGGAAACCATCTGTGCCAGCTGGTAGATGGATAACAGGTTCAGAATTACCACTATTACTTCATAGACAGTTAAGACAATTAAAAAGCCTTAAACGTTTTTGACATTTACAATACTGATCACTTTACTTAAGTAATAAGGGAGCTGATTTACCAGCTCGGCCTGTGTTTAGCTGCTCAGCCAAGCTGGATTTTTCATGGGGACCTATAGCTGGAGATTTCAGAGGACCACTGCTACAGAAAAAAGCTGTATAGTATTATAGCATTAATAACAGCAAAGGTACAAAAATATGGGAAATATGTCTTCAAAATTAAGCAGAATAAGAAAGTATGTATTATAATAATATAAAGAGCAGTAAATAGTAATAAATGAAACTTTTTGGCTTTAACAATAGTAGTCTCAGTAAACGATTAAAAGAATAATTTTAGTCAGTGAGTTTTGCACATCATTACCTCCCTCTCAGGGTTAGCATGTAGCTACACTGTTGAAAGAATGTATTGTTTGGACTCAGCAAATAACAGAGAAACATGGACATGTACTTGATTAATCTTATTATACTGGCCGAATTTCATGTTCATAAATGTAAATTTACAGATAAAAAGCCATGCTTTGTTGCCTTTAATATAAAGTATGGTATAGCATGTAGCTACACTGTGTCACAGCTGTCTGGAGCCTCAATGGGTTTTAGCTCACCGGTGACTTCCTGCCCAGCGACTCCAATGATTTATTCTTTAAAAAACACGCACAAATCTACTTGGTTGCTCCCCCGATAGGCTGTGTGGAGAGCGCGAAGAGGGCGTGATGTGTGTCCAGCCTCCTCCTCCTCCTCCTCCTGCCATTTCCCGTTTGGAGAAGCTTATTTTAGCGGCTCGGAATAGGAGCCTCAGCAGCGAGAGGCTTCCCAGGAGCACATAAGTGGCATTGCTCGATACTGAGCAGACGGAGAAAGTGAAGTAATAGCTCTGTTAGCCGTTAAACGATCTTAGGTGGCCTGTATTTCACCGGCTGAAGCAGTAAGCTATGTCTTTTTATTTGTACGACATTAGATAAAGGGAAGGGGATAAAGGGAAGGGGATAAAGGGAAGGGAGTGAGTGACTCAGTGAGTGAGTGCACCTTGCGCTTCTGAGATGACGCGAGTGGTTTTGTTTGAATGAAACACTTCCAGTCCAGGATGGATGACTTCTCCCATCTTGTCCCCGACCCAAACCCTCCACTGCACATGGAAACGCCGTTACCTCGTATAATCGGTGTCTCTGCAGTGACAGGAGCCGGCTCAGGGGTGAGCAGCGCCTTACGGAACGATTTAGGCTCCAATATTCACGTTTTAAAAACCCTGAATCTCCGCTTCCGCTGTTTTCTCGCCAAAGTACATGAACTGGAGCGCAGGAACAAAGTGTTAGAGACTCAGCTGCAGCATGCTCTGGACGAGTCCCGTTACAGGAGCTTTTTAAGCCGGGAGCAAGCCATCCAAACGGACTACGAGCTCCCGTTTGCAGGCCCGCTAGCTGAGACGAGGGTCCCGGGCAGAATCTGGAGTTACTCCCAGAGCAGGAGGTTTGGAGGTCGGCTGGAGCTCCATCACGGGCCCGGGGTTTCATGGACGCACCCGGATGGAGTCGGAGTCCAGATCGATACCATCACCCCTGAGCTGAGGGCCATTTATAACGTGTTGGCCAAAGTGAAACGAGAGAGAGACGAATACAGAAGGAGGCAAGTTCATTCACTGCAGTTTCTAAATGATCGTTACTGAAAATATACACACACACTTTTCTCAAATAGAGCAGGTGTGTGATCGAGAACCAGTTTACAACCGCAGCACAGCTCTTACAGCTCACTGTTTACATCTACATCCTTCATTCCTTCATGATGGGCGTGGCTCCGTTTATATTTTTATATATATATATATATATATAAAATGTTACACAGTTCTAAGCAAAAGGCACATGAAAAGTAATGGTGTACAACAAATATGCCTTCAAAAATAATGAAATTTAATGTTTTCACATTAAAAAATAGTATAAAGAACAGTAAAGAGTAATAAATGAAAGTCAGTATTTGGTGTGATGACCCTTTGCTTAAAAAACTAGAAGGGCACTGGGTAGAGCGCATACCTCCGCCAAGTCACATACAGTATTATCACCATCAAAATCAAATCACTTGAACCTAGGATAATACTAAAGCTGTAC
>JAOTRR010000020.1:9919776-9930726 GCA_028570945.1 Gogo arcuatus | reverse complement strand
ATATATAAAAAATGAGAGAGAGAGAAAGGTAATAAATTGAGCGAATATTCATACTCTGTACTTGATCTTGCGTCTTAACCTATGTGGTTTGAGATCCTGAGTCATTTATATTACATTGTTAAAATAAGGACTACTGACCCAGGTCTTGTGTGTGAATCTAGGTCCAGATTTTCACTTGTTTTCCATACTTGTATTTAGAAACCCAGGTAGTTCTCAGTATTTCCAACTCAATATTCTTGATTATGAGATCCAAGACACCTTTCTTGTGACTTCTAACCTAGTTCCCACATAACTAAAAGTACCCATAGCTTAAAGTCACTGACATTTCCAAAGGTGTAATATTTATTCTCACCTGTTCTGAATACACTCCATCCAGAGTTTTAACCTCCTGAGCTGTGGTGGATGATTTGGGCTTGTTGTCTCCATATCCCTATAAAAAGATAAGACTTATACAATAGACTGTAATGCATTAAGAAAGGTAAGAGAGAGACAGAGCTAAATGTGCCCTTTCATTCATCTGTATTCCTTCTGTTTGTAGGTCAGCTGCTGTGGGATTTGCATAGCAAGAGAACACAAATTAAGCCCTGCTCTTCTTACGTTGATGAAATACATAAGATGTACTGCATGCCAGGTCTACTAATCATAATTATTCCAAAGTGGTTAATTTGGTTCTCTGAATGCTGTGTGAGCTGGGTCAGAATAGCTGGATGGATTGAGAGAACTGCACAATCCCACATTGATTAAAAGGGCATTCATATTGAGAATTGAAATAATGAATGGCAGGACAATGACTGGTTTAGAAGAGTGATATGGATGTCTGAAGGGGCCACTAAAATATTTTTCTCTTATGCCTGTAGAAACATGCACAAGCCTGTGAAAATGTAATGCTTATGCACAATTTACTTAAAAATGTATTTAATTATTTTTCAAGTTGATAAATTGTGCTCACATTTTGGTTCATGGATAAACTTAGTCATAGTTCAATCGCTACTATAGGTAAAGAGAAAATTTCCAAATTTGTGAAATGCTCCATGTCACATCTCCATGCCAGAGTACACTTCTCTATCCACTTATATTAACCGATCACTGACATACTTGTTTGGTTTATGCATTACTGTGGGTTTTCAAAAGAAGGGAGCTCAAAATTAACTGAAATGATGGCACAACTTATTCATTCGAGGACTACATGAAAATGTAAAGCATGCACACTATGATTTTACGACTAAGTATCTTGTGGCAGCTATATCACATGCACAAGCTGCTGTGTAATCTCATCTGGGTTATGGTGAATACTCTTGCTTCTTTGCAGGTTTAAGATTACAGACCTGGCAGAAAACCGCTTTCCAGAATAAAAACCTCTGGGATCATGTTAAATAGTCAACAAATGATTCCTAATTCAATAATTCCCTCAATAAAAACTTGAACTATAGCTATAAGCCAAACATACCAATTCTCCAAAGGTAGGTGATGGTCCCCAGCTGATGGTGCTCTCATCAGCAGCAATGATTATACTGCTCTTCCTAAGAAACCAAAGAGGATAGTGGTTACACTAGTGCAAATGCTGTACATTAAAACAAATGTTATCTATAGTGTTTGCTTGGCATGACACTAGCGAGTACAACTGAAGAAAGCTAAAAGTAGGCTGAACTCTTACCCGCAGGCCAGACTGCGGATTTTCCAGCCACATAGGTCTTGCACAGCTTTTGGGTACATGGTGGACTCACGAGATGTATTTGTCACTCCCCAGAAAAACAGACCACCTTTATACATATATATATTAAAAAAAACAAAAAACAAACAAACAAAAAAAAACCACCACCGCGTGGCAAACCATTTACCGACAAGCAAAACCACTATTTGAGTCATCTATCACTTACAGAAACTCTTCTTACCCATTTCACTGACAGCAAAGGAACACTGGTATCCACAGTATATCTGGGTGGCTCCACGACCAGGGAAATCAAAGAGCTTGACCAAACGAGGGACCATCTCATCCTTCTGTTCAGTGTGGCCCAGACGTCCATAGCCCCCAAAACCCCAGGAAAAAACGCGCTTCTGCGAGTCTAGTACCAGCTATAAACGAACAACCCAGTAATCATCAGTTAGATAACTGTCCGGAATGTAAAGTTCATTTTATTTCTAGGTCAGCTTTGCATAACAGCTTGTATAATATTTGTGGCTGGAATGAGGCTGCCAAGGACATGTTTAGACTGGAAACAATCGCCTGCCACCCCTTTAATCCAACACATCTTATGATTCAAAAAGTCTAAACATTAAGGCAATCCCTTTAATTTGTCCTTGTCCATTTTGAACCACGTTCATGTCAACATAATTTCACAAACACATGGCATACTCCTGTTCAAACAAACTAATCAAGTTCAACTAAAAAAACAAACAAACAAACAAAAACTTCTGAGCACTGAAAGCAACACAATTCAAAAACCAAGTTTCCAAACAAAAAGACAGTCTGGTTACTCACAGTGTGATTGGCACCACACACAACATCCCGCACTACGACATTGGGTACAGGCATCACCTGGCCATCCTTAGTCTTCTCGATGAAAATGGCCACTCGTCGAGGGATAAGCTCACAGTCAAACTCAATACGCTGGGCTCGAGCTATGAACTTCCCGTCCGAGTTGTGTCCTGTTGGGAGCAAAATAAACAAAAAAGCCATTCAAAAACTCTAAAATGATAAAGAGCCAACAGCCCTTTAAATACTATAATAGATTACCTAGCTGGCCATACTCCGGACACCCAAAAGAGTAAATATTGCCCTTACAGTCCACCACCATACTGAACTCAGCACCACATGCCACTTTAACTATAGGTTGTCCGTTGTACAAGATCTGCCAACAAAACAATGAAAAAGAGAATTTATGCTTCAGACAGGCATAAACACACCAATACAACTCACTAGTTCATTATAGAATTTAGCAGAATGGTTCAAGAAAACAACTAACTTTACTTCTTAATACAAGAATTGTGCTACTGACTTGAGTTTGATGTGAAAGATATTACATATTTCAGACAGAAGTTTCTTACTGTAGCTGGGCTCAGGACTGCATCTGTCTGGTTGCCCTGCCCAAGCTGCCCAAGTTTGTTCTCTCCAAATGAGTACACGGTACCATTTTCTGTAGGGGAAAAACCGCTGCTTAGGTCAAACAATTCAAACAGCAACATCCTGTTTTAGAAGGTGTGCATTGAGACTGGGATCTCAATCAATAAAAAATTGGGACATTTTCACACTCCTATAGCCAGGAACATCAGAAACGAAGGTCACTAAACAGGAAACAGTACATAGACTCATTGCAGATTTTTAAGAAAGACCACAGCCCATCTGGTGGCTCACACTTTCAAGGTTTGCAGACTAGCTAGGTTGAAGTTTACTTGTGGGGTGAAAGATAAACTGAAATGACCTGTCACAGAAATGAGAGAGGATATGGGAATATGAAAAAAGTATAACATTTCTTGCCAGACAAACTATATTTGAAATCTGTATGCTCCTGCATTGTTATAGACAAACACTGCATGTGAAATGGAAAAATCCCTGAAGTGTTTTGGCATATTGGACTTAAAGATTGTTGGAAAACATTTAGAGCAGGAACATAGTCAAATCACTGGAGAAGCTGGTTTAGAGTAGCTGAGAGATTAAACTCCCACACAGCTGTGTCCTACACCCTGTCAGCCTACCTGTTAAAGCGAGGGTGTGGTTCCGACCGCAGGCAGCAGACACTATCACCTCCTCCAAACCCTCCACCAGCTTTGGAGCGTCCAACCGCTTGGTGTCTCCGTGGCCCAGCTGGCCCTTATCATTGCGACCTGTGAGAGCAGCAGAGGGAAAGTTGTTTTCAATCAATCATTCTCCAAGCACACAAGAATGAGATCTAAATAGTAAGATTTAGTTTGAGTGTTTGTTTACGGTACTCGAGTATTAGCACTTACAGATTCTTGTTAGCTGTGGCTCTGAATTGAAAGCTTAATTCTTTTGCACAGCTGCAACATTTAAAAAAACAAAAACAAAACAAGGCAAGAAACTAACCCAACTTCTAATTTGAATAGATTAAACTGAATAGATGTGCTGAAGTGAATCATGCTGCGATAGATAATTTGACTGAGAAGTACTTGTAAAGGAATATTTTGTATAGTTAATACATTCAGTACATAAATTAGTATTTCTCTGTGGATGAACATACAAAAAGTAAATGCCTTATGGCCATGTGAGGAGCTCAGTTACACAAATTTTCTAAATTCTTGTTAAAGACAACCACACAGAAGCCTAATAGGCCCCTGACACAAACATTCAACATCTAAACCATTATATTCATCCACATATATGTTCATAGTCCATGCATCTGACTAAGACACCAAACCTGAACTTCAGACTGACTTTTTAAAGGTTGAGACACACCGTAGTGACTGTTTATAGTATAAATAATAGCTGTAATTACTGGTAAGTCATGCTGAATGCATATACCCTGGAAGTGCCCTTAATTATGCCTTCTATTATTCACAACTTCACTTAACACAAATGTAATTAAATATAAAACAAGCATGCCTTTTTTTAAATGGCACTTAATTACATTTATATAGCCCTAATTTATTTTATTTCTTGCATGATACAAAACACACACTCTCTGCTCCAGTAATATTCCTCCCACACCATGTACATGCTCTTGCTAAGGGCACAGGGAGGCATTTAAGGACACAAAGCAGCTTTAAAAGAAACATTAAGAATGCATGATAAAGTTACTCATCTTAGTTATTTGATTTTTCATCCTAAGTAAGGAATAACACCACAATGTAACGGAAAGCTGTGCGTAGTGCAACTCACCCCAGCTCCAGAGTTTGCCTTCGGTGGTGATGAGCAGGCTGTGGGCAGCACAGGGCCCCGACACCACACTGCTCACTATCACGTCATTCAGACAGCCATAGCGATGAGGACCCCACAGATTCTGGCCCAGGTTCCTGTATGCAGCTTTACACATGAAAAGAGACACTTTTTGAAGTTTACAAAAAACCGGCCACAAAGCTACTAGTGTTCAAGACAAACAAGACATTCACCCTTTTTATCATCAGGTCTTAGCTGAAATTTTAAGCAAAACACACAAAAGGACCGAACGAGGACACTAATCCTCAAAGCACTAGATGTAGAGCAGCATGAAGTCATAACTAAAAGCAGTTATAACTCCGAATTGGGCTCTTTTAAAGCGAGCTTGTTTTCTTGAAGCAGACTAGCCAGAGCAGCCTTGGCCAAGATCAATTCATTATTGATCCCATTAGACCATGGCCTACATGCTGCACAGCTGTTACAACACTGTCTGAAGCCAGAGTACACCAAGGTAAACAAGAATGTTTCTCAGCTTCAACTTCCTTTGACTCCATACAGCACAATAATCCTTATCAAACAGCTGCTTAGAATTTATTCATAATGTTCATAAAAGTAGTTTTGCAAAAACACAAACGATCTGGCATTCTTAGACTGCTCTTATACAATCTGCTTCCCTACAATATTAGGTAATATATGGTTTATGGTCAAGAAATCAGAGGATTGTATTGTGTTTGAAAGGTGTCTGAGTCTTCAGTATACACAGATTGTCACAAGTTCATGTGTTCACACTGTGGATACTCTTCCAAATGCTCTGGTTTACATTCAGGCCTACTCAACTTAGAAACTGCACAATTACTGCAAAAATCTTATACATTACACTTGAAAAAAAAAATCCTTAGACATGAAGACCTTGTGTTTAAAGGCCATTTGGCTTTTTTGTTTAAAAATGTGTTTTTTCCAACTTTATTACATTTTACGTTAATGACATCGAAGTGAGAAAGCAAGTGAGAAAATTATCTGAATTTTTGTGTAAAATGTGTCGTAACTTACTTTTGAATCTTACATGACTTTACATTTGGGTTTATTTTTCTGTCACTTTTACATTAGGAAAAAAACAACAACTTTGCATTTAACAAAGCAGCTCAGTGACCTGGTTTATCAGACAGTAACTATTTTTTTTAAGTAATGACATTACCACCTGGGTACAGAAAATACAGTTAACCAAATAACTGCTATTATGAACTACTCATGAAGGTGAGGATTTTCCTATAAGCACATTACATAAGTGTAATGTTTACACACAGATCAAACCATTTCCAGAATCTGAATTTTTTTTTGTATTTTATCAGATCTTGAACATTCATTACGAATCAATTACAAGCCATAATTAGTTCAGAGTATTTAAGATGTGTGGGCAAGTGTAATTAAAACCTAAAGCATATTTAATTTGCAAACATAGCAATAACGTAAACGTTCAGCCAGGAGAAAACCAGTTTTGGTCCAAGTGTGTAGGTACCTTGCTGCTTTGGCACTTCTTTTCGTCCAATCAGGTCCCAGTTAGTAGCTCCAAAAACAAGCAGCTGACCTTTGACCTTGGGCACCTCAAGTTTCTACAGGAGTTAAAAAAAAAAGGGGGGGGGTTAGAACATTGTACTTGTCAACACTTTCCTTTTAGCAGTGGTTCTTAAAGTGGGTTCTGAGGAACCCTGCAAATTTCTTTTCTGGGACTTTTTTTTGGAAATAGCAATCCACCATTAACCAAGTTATTATACTCATTACCGAGTGGTTATAGCTAGTTTAGCCTGTTTGACTAGTCACTTTAATTGAACAGGTGTAATCCAAACCTCAAATGAAAGAACAACTGGGTCTATGAAGAATATCAGCTTGGACTTACCATGTTCTGTTCTGACACCTCCATAGCGCCAATAAATAGCCAGAATATTACTACACACAACTGTGTAATAAGGCTAACATAATCCAACTATTTTTTGTTCATAAAATAAATCTGTGCTGGGTGTGTGAAATTTAACTTAAAAAGTTTAAGGGTTTATGGGAAAATGCACCCTGAACAATCTGCATATTAAAGAAGATGGCAACTCACTTGATGGATGTGAAAATAGTGATTCGCTACTTGGTGCAGAGGCTTCTGGAAAGGGTGAGCCGGCCCCTTTAATGTTTATAATTAACAGATAATCCAACATTGAATTTAGAATTAGAATTGAGTTTAAACTTTCTTTTTTTCACTTGGTCATCAGGTTACACACAATGCTGACTGTAGCACCACAAGATTTAGCTCTCACTTCATCTCTTCCCAAAGAGACCAATGCGGTAGCGCTTTAGTCGAGCTCTCACCTCCTCATCTGTACATGCAAACATTCATGCGAAAACACCCATTGTGCTTGTCATCTTGTAGATCACCAACTAGCCACGACGTAGCACAACTGCATCCAATATCTGCAGTGCCTTCTGGACCTTTGAGTCCAGCATCTGCTGTTTTCACTAATGCTGCTTTGGATTCCTTTTTTTTTTTTTTAAAAAGTGTGCAAAAGTGAGCGAGAAAAGACTTTCTTGCACTTTTGTTTTTCAGAGCTAACCGTGAAACCTAAGTATTAGCCCTTGTCTGTGAGGGCATTTAAATTTTTTCTCCTATTAAATGCCACCGTTACCCCTTTTCAACCAACAGGGAACGGGTTCTTGAATCGGTTCCGTTCAGGATTCTTTGAACCTTGGTGCTAGCTAGCGAACCAGGCCACATTTTCACCAGTTTTGAGCAAAGCCATTGTAATCAAGGATGCATCATGAACGGAGGGGAGTAAACAGTAGTAGCAAGATGGCAGAGTGCACTGATTACCTCCGAGCTTTTGTTCTGTTATTACAGATATTTGTTTTTGGTCCATTTTTTTCCTGATGATGTATCCTTTTCCCGTTGCATTCTCCATTGCTGCGTTCTGCTTCCTCTCCAAACTAATGACACGCCCACTGATATCACAGTTCATGCTGGAAAAACCAGGTATATTTTGGTTCCAGCTGGGAACCAACCTTTCAGGTTCCGAACCAATTTATTTTTGGTCGAAATGCTCCGAACGGGGCAAAATTTGGTGGGTGAACAAGAACGGAACCCGTTCCCTGTTGCTCGAAAAGGGGTACATATGGGCACAAGCAATAGCTACATTTACATGCATACATTTGTTTTTAAATATTTGGAATAAATTCATTCCGATCAGCAATTCCGAATATACCATTTACATGAAAGCGATCAGATAGATGTGCGTGTTTATATGTCCCAAGAGTACAACTGGAATAGAATTGCTGACGTGCACACTCCAGCATAGCTGGCTTACTCTGCTCTGTATAGATAGATGTTTTTATTACCACATGCCACCATGTTTCTCCTGTCCATAAAACGTCATGACGTCATCACTGCGTGAAGCATTTACATTTACCCAATATTTTCTTATTACACGGATTAACAGAGGTCTACATCATCTCTTTCAATCTGATAAAATTCACAATCGGAATGGGGTATTTCGCTCCGATCGAGCCGTTTACATGAAGAAATTTCATTTCGATGGAGCTTTAATCTGATTAGTAACGGATTATTGGGGTCCATGTAGACGTAGCTAGTGTCACCCTGTGACGTCAGCGCGGCACACAACTACCAACTTCTCACAGGGAAAACAAAACTACAGCACTAACCAATACATTATCCCAGTCACTAAGCACATCAGTTTTTTGTTTTTTTTTTAAAATTCAAACACATTTAATGTGCTTCAGGGTGAAATTGTACTTTAAAATAGGTCCCTAGCTGCAAAAGAAAAGAAAAAAAAAGTTTCAAGAGCGCTGGTTTACAGTGTATAAAAATAAAGTCAGTTAAGTGTAATGAAATCTTACAATCTTTTCCTTCACATCGTCAGACACAGTGACTGGCTGGAGGCCGGACTTAGTGGCTTGCTTGCCGGGTTTCTTTGTGTTTTCCTGCTCATAATCCTCAAACTCGTCGTCGCTGCTGAAGTCCCGGTCTTTCTTTTTGCCGCTGGCTCTCTTTCTCTTCAGTCCACCATTTCCAGAGACATCAGTCACCTTCTTGCGTGGCATAGTAACTGAAAATAATCTGACAAACACCACTCATGAGACTCCACCGCTAACGAGCTCTGCATTATAATTCACTTCTTCCACTCAAACTTATCGACTGGAAGAAAACTAAGCCTTGTACACATCTATTGTGCACTCTGAATCCGAGTAGATGTGTATATAGGTCAGTTAAAAGCTTTTTATTTCCTTTCACACTGTTCTGCTGCAATAACTGCTAGCTTAGGAATCGGATATCTGCTCACAGCATATGAATGATCCGGGGCTCTGCGGGAGAATTAGCTTCCGTGTATCAGTGGTTAAAAAAACCAGCTAGAGAGAGTTCAGTTATAAAACTTGTTAAGGAGACTCATGTTCCACATCACTCCCATGAACGCTAGTTAACGGTGAACGGGATATAAGCGGGGTGGAGAGAATGTTTGCGGTGTGTTTCGCTCGGGCATCACCGCCGTAGAGCTTCAGCTCCGTTTGTTTCTTTGTTGTACGTTATGCGGCTCTGGTTAGCAAACTAGCGCCGCTAGCAGCGCGCGCACATCCCGCCGAGGAGCTAACTAAACAATTAACCAGCGCGATAAAAACTCGCAGCACGGAACGCACTTCAGCACAAAATACACGAGCCGCGAGGCTAAACGGCAACTCAACAACAATGAAAACTAAATGGAAAATGAAAAGTTAACGACATTGAAAATTTCACTACATTTGAGTAAAAATATGAATTTAGCCGCGTTAGCAAGCAAGCGTACCGCATTTGCATGCAACAAAGCCCCAATCCCAAACAGCGAATATAACATGAACGTACCGGTTCAAAACTTTTTCCTCGCTCCTCAAATGTGGGTATTTTAAGTTAAGGAATGTAAATGTTACTTAATTTTGCGACGGGTTGCTCTATTAGACTTGGATATTTACAATGCTATCTGGTGAACTATGGATTTCCTGATTTAGCAGGTCCGCTCATGTCTGTCTGTCTTCCTCCGGTTTTTGATTGATTTGGAACAAAAGCGCGTGCGGAGTCTCCGCCATCTAACCACGTGGGTGCAGAGGCGCTCATTTCATTCAGCTGCGCTCCGACACACCGGGACACCGCGCTTTCACTGCTCTCTTTCATATTCACACCACAAACCACACACATTTTACACGGTATTGGCAAAGTTTTCTTCTTTTCGAGCATCTTAGCGTACAAGTTTACCTGACTGAAATAGTCCGGAGATTAAATTAATTGACTTGATAGCTAACGGGTCTTGTTTAACAAAAGTAAGTCTATACTGATGCTCTTGCTTGGCTTTTATTCAAAGCTAACTATATGAGAAATATTCAGATGTAGCCATAGAACTTTCCAAGCCGTGAATGTAGATCCGTCAAAACAGAAACACACGAGATTTGACTAAAGTAAACAGCGAAATAGAGTTATTAAAGTTCGTCCTATAGATATGTGCAGCGCCACCTGGTGGTCTGGAGGTCGCCACCATCTTTCCCCAAGATTACGTTCAACTGAGTGCAGGTTTGCGTTCCCCATGTTTGCTCTATTTCACTTTTTAACAGTGGCGGAAGAACTATTCTGGTCCTTTACTCAAGTACAATTACTAATATCACATTATGAAAATATTCCACTACAAGTAAAAGTCCTGCATACGAAACCTTACTTAAGTAAAAGTATGTATTATCAGCAAAATGTACTTAAAGTATCAAAAGTAAAAGTACTCAGTGTGCAGTAAAATGGTCCCTGTCAATGTTTTACTATTTATTTTTGGATTAGTATTACTGCTGTATTAATGTGTACGTTGCACTTTGCTGCTGTTGATGTTTAAGGTTGAGCTAACTTTACATACTGTTGGGTAGTTTAATCTACAGCAAAGCATCATATTCTGATGTTTGTAGCGTCGCTGTCCTGTGGGAACCACGTACAGTACCAGTCAAAAGTGTGGGCACCCCTACTCATTCATAGGTGTTTCTGTATTTTGACTATTTTCTAAATTGTAGAACAATACTGAAGACATCAAAACTATGAAATAACACATATGGAATTATGTGGT
>JAOTRR010000020.1:9844020-9854421 GCA_028570945.1 Gogo arcuatus | reverse complement strand
AAGGAGGGAGAGAGAGAGAGAGAGAGAGAGAGAGAGAGAGAGAGAGAGAGAGAGAAACACTGGCATGTGTCAACAAAGTAGAATTCCCTAAGGAAGTTGTACAGTATGTAAATGGTGTCATGTAGCGGTAAAAGCACAGACGCAGGAGCTCCATGGCCCAAGTTTGACCCCAGCTCCAGTGGCCCTGTCGCTTGAACTTTTACTGATAATGGGACGCTCTCTCTCTCTCTCTGTCTGTGTGTGTGTGTGTGTGTGTTGATTGCAACACTGATTGGGCACAAGTCAGGAGGCTTGCCGTTCTTTTGAGAGCCCACACCTGTTTCCTGCTGATCCAAATACTCTCTCTGTGTCTCTATTTTTGTCTTTCTCTTTTTCTCTTTTCTCTCCTTGAGATATTAAGCAGACAAGAAAGAATTTATCAGGCGACTGAACCGTGTAATGCCTTTGAGTGTGCGTGTTTGTGTATGAGTGAGAGAGATGAAGATGGACTGGCCGAAGGAGGAGGACTTATTCTTGTGTTACCTTTCTCTGACCCCCTCCCTGAATGACACATCTAATAGCCAGTGAGTGGAGCAGCCCCCGCAGGCCGACCCCGTCTGCTATCACTCTCACTGGCTCTCCTGCAGAAAGATACAGGAATACATCATCGACTTTTCCCCAAAGGAACTTCAGCTCTTTGTTTGTATAATGGCGATCACGGGAATTGTTGTATGTTCTGGGTTGCGTTAAAGGGATAACTTTAGTGTTCCTCAACCTTATGTCTTCTGTAGTGTATGTTGCAACTTCCACAGACAAACATTTCCACAATGTAATAAGAAAAGAACAGAAAACCTGTTGATGCACTTCTAATAAAAGTCTAAGGGCAGTTGTTGTGGCAGTCAATAAATGTTTGTGCCAAACCCTTCAGTCAAATTAAACTGTCAAATGATTATTTTAAAAATGAAACTACATTTTTAGAGCAAACAAATTGTGGTTTTGTGTGAGAAAAATGCTCAGTGTTAACTGGAATTGTCTATGACCTTTACTATTAGTGTGTATAAATCACAAATATTTCCTGACAATTTAATAACTTCCATTAACAGGATGTGAATCAAAAGGAAGTGTGTTGAAATCCTTGTCTGTGGTAATCCCATGCATGAAAGATGTGGTGGATAACAATAAGGATGAGAAAAACTCGAGTATTCCTTTAATCCTCAAGCAGGTTTCTGGATGCCCTGTTCTGATTTTGATTTTCCTTCAGATAATTCTTTGGGGCCGTACAGAGAAGTGTCTGCGAGAGACTTGCGAGGAGATCTCAGTGACGGGGACAGAATGCCACTACTTTGTGTGTGATGTGGGAAACAGGGAGGAGGTGTATGAGCAGGCCAAGGTGGTGAGGGAAAAGGTAACGTATGTATATGCTGCTCACTTCACCTCCAAGGAGTGTAATGTTATTGCAGGGAATGAAAAAGCAGTGCCTTATGGCACATGACGTCCATCAACATTAGATTAAAAGAATTCAATTACAACAGCAAAACACCTGAAGGCAGATTTAGTGAACAAGAAAGTCTCCCATTGGAACTTTAATAAAACTGAAGAAAGGTTTGTTGTGTAGGCTGAAATTTATAGACTGAGCTGTTGATAGGAAAATGAGCAACACAACTGACCTTAAGAAATGTTTTAAAGCTGAGTTGGTTTCAAAAACCCAAACTTGTCATCAGACAGGGTATGGAAAGGAAATGTCTTGAATGATAAATGTGCACAGGATAAGAAATATATACACAAAGTAATACAAATATCTCTGGGGAGATCAATAAATTGGAATGTTTCTGTTTCTTTAAAAGGTTGGGGATGTGACTATTCTAGTGAACAATGCAGCAGTGGTTCATGGGAAAAGTCTGATGAACAGTGATGATGATGCCCTTCTAAAAACGCAGCACATCAACACACTTGGCCAGTTCTGGGTAAGCAAAAGGACAAATGCCAGTGTTCAGGCTTATTCTGTTCTCTTGAGCACATGCAACAGTATTATCCCACAGTAAACTTCTACTGAACCCAACAATTGCACATGGGCTTCTTTGTGGATTTCAAAACATCTCATACTTATTTAAACACTTTCCAATCGTTTGGCTTGCTATCTGTTTTGGAATATTCCCCTCATAATTAATCAATGTTATTGCCAAGAAGAGGAAAAAAGTCTGTTTTAAACATTGCATTCCTCATATGAAACAATCAAGAGGCTCTTATAGAGAAGTTCGGAAACAACAAACCCAGCCATGATAATTGGCTGCTCTTCAAAAAAACGTCCCAGAGCTCCGTTTCCAATAAAACTCTGAGAGTGAAGTTGAGACTGCATTACAGGAATGTTCAGAGGAAATCTGGTTGATTCTATCAGTCCAACATTTGTCTGCATTGCTCGGAACAAATTTATAGGCGACGATAATCAGAGGTGACGTTCATATGTTTTAGATATACGTTAAGTAACCACTGCCGAAGGTGGTAGTTAATTTGTTGAGCTCTTAATTTAAAACACATGAAGGGGTTGAAAGAGGAGCCTTTGATATGTTGGGGCATGTCAAGGCCAGTGGACAGATGTAATAATAGTAGTTCACAATCTATTAATCCTTTGACTTGAGATCAAACACCGAACGTGGGCCAAAATTCAAACATCTGCTAAATGAATCAGTTTAGCAGGCTGCGTGATTTTCGGGACTTACTGAATCCCACAGCGTCGCAACAATTCTAACTGTATTGTGCTGAGGTCTTTCTTTTTTGTTATTGGAAATTCCTAAAGCTAGTTGTAGGAACAGCCTGAAGAAGCTGAACAATGTGAAATGGGTCCTGTCTCTTTCCCTAACAGACCACGAAGGCTTTCTTGCCTCGCATGCTGGAACTGCGCCATGGCCACGTGGTGTGCATCAACTCCATCCTCTCGCTCTCGTCTATCCCTGGGGCCATTGACTATTGCACATCCAAAGCATCAGCCTACGCCTTCATGGAGAGTCTCACTTTGGGCTTGCTGGACTGTCCAGGGGTGGATTGCACCACCATACTACCCTTCCACACAGACACGGAAATGTTTCAGGGCATGCGAGTCAGGTAGTGTAGTGTGACCTGGCCAATTGGTGCAAATGGAAATTAAATTATTTCATTACTGTCACTCCCACACTATGGTCAAATCATTCTGTATTATCTTTGGCAGGTTTCCTCAACTTTTTCCTCCTCTGAATCCTGAAATGGTGGCTCACAGGACTGTAGATGCAGTCAGGACTAACACTGCATTCGTTGTGCTGCCATGGACCATGCACTTTCTCGTCATCCTCAAGAGGTCAATTTTCTAATACTACTGCATCATTGTTGAAAAAAAAAGACTCTCCATGTAAACACTTGATTTTCTTTCTTTTTTTGTCACAGCCTCTTGCCACAGGGTGCTCTGGAGGAAATCCACAAGTTTGCAGGAAGCTACACATGCATGAACACATTCAAGGGACGGACTTAAATAAGCATCTGCAGGGAAGGATGGAATATGAGAAATCCTTTAATCAAACTGAATGCAAGCACCGTGTCCTGGAACAGCAAATGAGTTGTAGCAAAGGACTTCAGGATCAGGGGGATCAGTGTATCATGGTGGCTTGTTTATCCAGCATAAATTTCACAAAGGATGTAATTCATCATGAAGTCATGAGCTGTAGTTGCGTCTGCTGGAAATATTGACGTTAGTCTGAAAGACTCACAGGCTTGCTGACAAGCATGCACCTTGAGCTCGGTGGGAATACAGACTGCATAAATGATAGATTTTCTGAAAGAAAAAGTTCTGGAAACATCTGAAGTCTTCAAGTACAATTACACACAGATGCCATGGATTTAGTGAAAGTTGTAGAATATTACTAATTTCACATGCTTTTAGGTAACTCCATGCAAGTTCCTTCTCCAGCATGTTGTAAATAAATCCAGTGTATCTATCTCAACATTAATGTCAACACTAAATAAACAGTATTTGATAATAAAATAGTGCCAGTGAGCAGTATTTTGTGTGGATTCATTCGGGTTAGAAACGTACGTCCCTGGCAGCGAGTGTGTTCTTTCTGGGCCAAAACTCACAGGCATTTCATGGTCAGCATTCCTGCACTGCAGGCTGGCCAAATATAAGCTCACGACGCTCGTGGTAAGGTTGTCAAAACACAGGCTGTACTTAACAGGAAAGCATGCTGCAAAGGGTCGGCCACTGGAGGACTAATGGATGCCTTCCAGTGGGTTTATTCAAATAATCATGGCTCACCTTCATCGTTTTAAGCTCTGTCAAATGTGCTGTTAGAAATGAGCTACATAAAAAACCTTGACTTATTTCTGCATTTTTGGACTTAAGATCAGAAGCTTGTAGACCTATTACAATATGTTAAAATATTACATTTCCCTAATTATATGTCAACCATTACACAAAAGTGCCTTCCAATACATTAATGTAAATTATTTTTAAGTACTGAGGCTGAATTTCTTTCTGTCCAGGCTGTAATGATATCTGAACAACTGATCAGAAACTGTCAGTCCAAGTCTATAAAAGTTAAAATTTGTACTGTATCAGTTTTTCCAGCCAGCATGACACGAAATTGAAGCAAGTGTTTCAATTCGAAACCTTGGATCTTCGTACAGCCACTATTGCCAGTGGAAGTTTCTCATGTGCGATCATGACATATCACTGTGTCATGGGCTGCACGTGTGTTGGAGAAGTCAGCTCAAATCTCAGAGGGTGAGTTCAGAGCAAGGTTAGCCAAATAGGAGATTAATGTGAGGAGGCTGTTGGATGGACAGTTCACCCTGTGATGAACTCTGTCAAGGGAATAGAAGGACTTCACGAGAGCCAGCACAGGTGGAAAAGACGGACCATATCGGCACGTTACACTCCATAATCTTGTTACAGTACATAACCTGGATACGGTTACATAGCAGTCCTGGACATGAACTATGTGTATGATTATACAAATGTTGTTCCTACATTTCATCAGATGACTCTGGTCTTAATTTGATATTTAAACTTCTTTTCAACCTTTGTTCAGTTACTTTAGTTTAATTTTCCCCAGAATTCTACTGGTGTGACTTTAAAGCATTCTTGGGTCTTGTTGAGGTTTAAAATGTTTTCATTTGAACTGATCAAATTACCAGTTCAATTTCTTGAGCACATTCTTCAACTCAAAACACATCAGAAATCTCAGGTTAAGTCGATGTCAGAAGAAACCTGGAAACCAAGTAGAACACTGACAGATGGCTGAATAATACAGATTGTATGCTGTGAACATTTTTTTTGATTTGGCTCCTAATATAATAACGTTGAATATTTAGACAGATTATGCTGGATACTCAATGAAATCCTTAAGCCAAACTTGCTGGTGTTAACAGCCTGGGCTCCATAGGCCGGCTGGCATTGTGTACATCCATCATTAAGTCATGTGTAAGCGGGGGAAAGATAGACAAACGCTCCGAGTTGCTCCTCAGTGAGGGGGAGACCCTGGAGCCGCCATTACACTGTCAGTCAAGAAGAAGAATGAAGGCGGAAGTTTGCACATCATCAGATTTATAAAGAGTTCACACAAGTCTGCAAAAGAGTGTTGTGATGGACAACAGTTAAAAATAAATCATAAAAAAAGAATTATTTCAGATTATCTTCATAAAATTCTCATATTAATGATCTCTGATGCACTGGTATGAGCCTTACCTTTCCTTGTAATTATGAAATTAAGGACTGGTATATTCAACTGAGCAACACACACACACACACACACACCCCCTGAAATTGCCCCATAAGAATTGCTACACAGTTCATGAAATATGTGAAAACAGAAAAATACATGAAGAAAATAAAAACAAATATGAAAAAATATGATTCTACATGAATCTAAAAAGCCTCCCCCAAAACATTTAAGTAATTATTTGCTTAAAGGGTGGATATTCTAGTTATACAGGCCAAAAAACGAAATAAAAAGATCCATTGGAATCTAAAAACCACAAGTTTTATTAGGCTTTACAATATATACACTTAAAACAATATGAGATTTATACAATGTGATTCACCTGGCATTTCTGGGCAGCTATATCTTCCTACTACCATCCTACACTGCTGCACTGAACTGGTACGTCACATGTATCCCCACTCACTCACTCACTAATGCAAAGAAAAGTCCCTTCAAATTTGTTGAGTTTGTTACTAAAAAAAAAAAAAGCGTTCAAACTGACTAAAGTAAGCATCATAGAACTTCCTATTAATTTAACACAACATGAGGAAAAACAACTCACTCAAAACTGACCATGTACATTTGGGGAAGTTGGTGGATGGCTAGGCTATCGTGACTTCAAATACACACAGCTGAGTAAGACAGAAGAATGAATGAATGAATTTCAAAGTCTTGTCTTTGGTCATTTGTAAACCTGCTAACATACAATTACTAACTTGCAAACTTCATGTACATATATGCATAGATCAGTGTAGTTTAAATTATTTTAATAACAGTGGTATGATACAATTAGAAATGAAAACAATGTGCAGAAAAACGTCATGAGGGGAAAGAAAAAAAGAGGTCTTCAATTAATTACCAGAGTGCAGTTCTTCAGTAGATTTGCCTATTTAATCCTTATATGTGTGGCGGTCTGGGAAAACCTGTCAGATGTCGCTGTGGCTGAATTCTGGAAAATGGCCACTAATATAGTTTGACGTATCTAGTACTTAATTAAACAAAGATATTTAACCAAAACATCATGGAAATGTTTTTATTTACTTTATATTCTTGGCTAGGTTTTCTACAAAGATCATGTTGGGTAAGGAGCCAAGTTAACAAACAACAGTAAATGCAGTCAATCTGCCTAAAGATGTCTAAAACCTTGCTAACTAAGTCTGATTTCCTCACACAGTGAAGGTCATACTTTGATCAGGTTGTTGGATGCTTCAATATGTGTTGTAGCAAAATGTACACAAGTCTAATCAAATTAGTTTGAACACAAGTACCAGCTGTCAAAACAGCTGCAATGCTGCTGCACCATCACATCATCATCAAGAGCACTTACACGCTCTATGACAGTGGATATCAACGTTCAATTGCCTAATAAAAATTTGGCCAACAATATAGAACGTTTGCCTCAGGTGATAAGACTGAAGAGACCAAGGTGGATGATAAATAAACAAAGTTATGGGATAAAACATCCCTCCATCCATCCATTATCTATGCTGCTTATCTGTCAGGGTCACGAGGGAAGTTGGAGCCAATCCCAGCTGACTTCGGGTGAGAGGTGGGTACACCCTGGGCAGGTCGCCAATCTATCACAGGGCTAACACAGAGACAAACAACCATTCACACTCACATTCAAACCTATGGGCAATCTAGAGTAGCCAGTTGACCTAATCCACATGTCTTTGGACTGTTGAAAGAAACTGGAGAACCCAGAGAAAACCCACACAGGCATGGGGAGAACATGCAAACTGTGTGATAAAACATGTAACAGATAATATATTAAAATTTGTACAATCTTATTTATTGCATGTTAAATTAAATGCAAATGAAATCAATACTTGCATTTAGACAATGAAGCCATTGGTGTGTCTCAACTGAAACTTGAATTTCATATTGTTTGGACATATGTGAATGGTTTTCCCAGGCTTTCACACAAATAAATTTAGTGGCAGAGAATGGATAAATGAGAATCTGGATCAATCAGAAGTATAAACATTGAGGTAAAAAGCTAAAGGTAAAACAGGTAAAGGTAAATACTTATGTAAAAGGAAGAAAGCTCTGACAGATAAAAAACAAACAAACAAACAAACATAAAAAACCCCATAAAAACACAGCAACAACAAAAAAAAGGCACCAAATCCTGCACAATCTTGCATTTGCAATCTCTGCAGATTAGCAATAGTTTATTTGCAACAAAAGCAATAAATCTACTGATGTCCAGGCCAAATGTCAAAGTATTAGTGATTATTGTAGTGATTTAATCATTATTAATTCTCACAACATTCTGTGCTACAGACTTTGGTGTACTGTTTGTGTTTCAATCAGTAGGAATATATATTATTCCTGAAGGTTTACAAGTTTTTTTTCAAATGCCACTATCATGGGCAATAGCTTATAGAAAGAAAAGAGATATAAATAAATAAAATTCTAGAGGATTCCTTGTCAGGGCTCTTCTGCATGATGAGTGGTAAATGTGCAGTGAGACATTATTTACACGTCCTGTAGCTGTTAATCGTGTGTGTGTGTGTGTGTGCGCGTTCGTGTGAGAGAGAGACTGTACTTACGCTACAGTAAGCAATGAGGACAGCAGCAGTTTCTTACATCTACATCAGTGCAATTTCCGCAGCCACATTCTCTCATTTATATAGAAAACTCATTTAAAGGCAGTTTTGTACATTAAAATTGTCCCTCAAATTTCTCCACAATATGTACATGACGATAGTGTCATACTGGCATACATAACTGTCCTCTAAACAAACATGTACAAGATTAGTTTTATGCATAATTTTAGCAACAGTAACAACTCAAACTATATAAACATCTATAAAACAAAATAATCTTCTATATATAAAACAGAGGAGTAAAATCTTGCATATTTGCCAGTTAAATGTGCTTGATGGAGACAATTACAGTAGCATCATGAAACAAGTCCTTCAGTGAGAGCATGTCTGCCTTAATCAATCTTCAGGTATGCCTTAAAAACAGTGTAAGAAAAATAAACGGGCATCTACCAAATGCAAGTTAATTTTGTCAGGAGTCCAATAGTAAACTATCCTCGTTCTCACTGGGGGGTAACATGAGCTGCTGCTCATAGTAAAGGCTCTTGGCATAGTTGACTTCTTGCGAGATCTTCACCGCCAGGCTCTCACTCTGTACGTGAACCTGGTGGAAAAAGGGTCAGTGCTTTTAGACATCAGCCTAACAGTGTTTATGGGACAGTTTATTTATATACAGACTAAATTATCTTGACAAATCCAGAGTAAATAGCAAGCTTTCTCACCTTGGGCTTTTGATGTGATGGGCCTGGAATGGCTACCCCACTACTAGTGCTTTCAGCTTTCTTGGTGAGCTGAACATAGACTTTCCCATGATCCTTCGAGACCAGGCAGTGGTAAAGATCATCATATTTTACCTCCAGAACAATGGCTTCCCGATCCACATATTCCCCAGGTTTAAGGAAGTACACGACTTTAGAGGAGATGAGCACACAGTAAGTGTCTATGGGCTCCACGGCAATGAAACTAAAACGACAAATGAGGACCAGAGGAATTAACATATATTATATATACACATACACACATACATACACACTGGCAGTACCACAGTGTAGCTTTAGTATACAAGTATACAATATGGTTTCATGTTTCGGGGGGGGGACTGAATGACTGTGTTGCCATGAACTCCTGTTCCAGTATACTGTAAGGCTACATTCACATTACAAGCCTCATTATTCAATTCCGATTTTTTGCTCAGATCAGATTTGCCTATCTTAATGGTTCACATTCATAATTACAATTGGCCTGTACCTAACTAATGTGAACACATCTGTCCTCCAAAGTGGCACACATGCACACAGTTTTTGCACGAGTCATCTGCATCACCAACAACAAAAAACATATTTGAAAGATGACTCGCATTAAAACCGACTAAATGGACGTGCTAGTAGCTAATGCATGCGTCACATTTTGCTCTGGAGGACAGCAAACAGTTCATCAGCTGTACATGATCAAGTAGAGAAGGCGAAAAAAAAAGCCAGACGGCTAGCTTTTGCTGTTTTTGCAGCTTTTGTAGCTCTCCACCATTGTTGTTTTACTGTGCTACTGGTGCTGGGTGATGAAGACAGTGCTGAATGCATGCGCACAGACAAAAAGCTACATGAATTCCTATCATTCATGTCATATGGCCACGAATCGGATATGTATCCGATCTACGACCACGTATGAAAGTGACTCAAATCTGATTTGAAAAGATCGGATTTCTGAGACCGATTTTGAGTCACTTCAGCCTGGTAATGTGAACATAGCCTAAGTATTCTGAAAAGAAGTAATATGCAATCCAAATTGCACATCTTGTGCAAAAATTTTAAATAAATGCATAATAAGTATTTACTCTCTGTCGCACTACCAAAAGTCTGAGGCTAAATGAATTTTGCATGCTGTGTGTGCACAGGAGGTGAATTAAATTTCTGTGTGTGGAATCAACTCTTAAGCTTTCAATGCTGGGAATCGACTATTTTTGGGATTGGCTTATGTGAACCAAAAGCTTGATGACTTCCCTTTAAAAAGATATTGTGTATGCTATACATAAACTACTGCCAAACTGATTGATTCAAACTGCTTCCCTACTCACTGCCAAACACGGCTTCATGGTATGGTTTGCTGACCATGATATTACTGTGCTTGATTGGCCAGCCAACTCACCTGAC